>NCQT01115459.1:0-10432 GCA_002740465.1 Stenocereus thurberi
ATGTGAGGTTTTGTCGTTGGATAGCATAACCCCTTATATAAGGGATGGATGTCTCCAGCATATATTTCCTCTCTTCATCTTCAAACCAGACCTCAAACTAAAATCACGAGAGAGAGAGATTAAGAGAGAGAAATATTTATGATGGAAGAACAGCTGAATCCATTAGCAGTGACTCATCTTCTTCAATACACCTTAAGAAGTCTTTGCTGCCAAGACAACTCTCAATGGGTTTATGCTGTTTTTTGGAGGATCCTTCCCAGAAATTACCCTCCTCCCAAGTCTCCCCCTCTCTCTCTAATTAATTAATTCACAATTATATTATATGATCTCCTAATCATATATATACACACACACTAATTATTAACTTTTTTTTGGTATGTTAATTATCTTATATGTAACAGATGGGATACTCATGGAGGAGCATATGATAGGTCTAGAGGCAACAGAAGAAACTGGTAAATACATACATCTATGGTTGATTGTGGTTTTGATTAATTAATTTGATTTTACGATGATGATGATGACGACGACGATGGTGGTAATGATGATGATGAAGGATACTAGTATGGGAAGATGGATTCTGCAACTTCGCAGCCTCATCATCGTCATCAACGGCTGAGATGAGCTCCGGCGAGTATCCCACCTCCTCGGCCTCACCATCTCCTAGCTATGCCAACTGCACTGAATTCCAACCCTGTCAGGGTCTCCAACCTGAACTCTTCTTCAAGATGTCCCATGAAATCTACAACTACGGTGAAGGGTATACATATATACTCTCTTTAATTTGTAAGACCGGGATTGTTAATTATTAATAACAACTATTTATGATGATGATTATTTAATTGTTTCCTAATTTTCTGGGCTCAGTTTGATTGGAAAAGTGGCGGCAGATCACAGTCACAAATGGATTTACAAGGAACCAAATGAAAACCAAGAGATTAACTTCTTATCAGCATGGCATAATTCTGCTGATGCGGTAATTAATTACTTAATTTTTTTGCTTGAATTTTTCAAACTAATTTGATCAAATAAATTATTTAATTTTGTTCAAATTAAGCAATAAAACTACTGTGTAATATAATTAATTGATGGTAAGTCGTTGATATTTGCATTTATTTTTGGTTTTGGCAGCAACCTAGGACATGGGAAGCCCAGTTCCAGTCAGGCATTAAGGTATTGTCATTTTAAGTACTCATCAAAGTTAATACTACTACGACTATCAGATTCATCTTGTCTCTGTCAAATAATAAATGTCTTGTTTATGTTTCTAAATTCAGATATCTACTCTTTCCAAAATTCCTTTATCTTTATTTCTATAGTTTAAATTCACATCGATCAATCTTTCATGTAAATGATTATACACTAACGAACATCTCCTATCTTTTCTGAATGTATTCTTCGAGTATAGTTTTACTTTAGTGCTTTAAACCCAAATTTTTCAATTCCTTATCAAATTCAAACACTTCATACATATACGATTTAATCTAACCAAAAGAATTTTGAAAGATTTTGATGCCCAAAAAGGTCATTCAACGGCATAGATTATAATTGAAGTTCAATTAATTTAGATCTATGGGGTGATGCGTTTGTGTAATTTTATTTTATTTTTAACCAAAATGAATTATTTTGTAGACTATAGCCCTGATAGCAGTTCGAGAAGGGGTGGTCCAGCTAGGAGCAGTACATAAGGTGGTAGAGGACCTAAGCTACGTCGTTTTACTCCGCAAGAAGTTTGCCTACATAGAGAGCATCCCAGGAGTGCTGCTTCCCCACCCCTCCTCTGCCGCGTTCCCCACCTGCAACGGTGGCGGCTACGGTGGCTTGCCGCCCGAGATGTGGGCCGGGTACCCAGGTGGGTCGATGGCGATTGGCCCAACGGGCCAGCTACTGGATCACCACCAACACCAGTACGGGTACGACCTGAGCCCGGCCCAACAGCATCAGCCCATGGTGAGAATGATCACACCCTCGATGAGCAGCCTGGAAGCCCTCCTCTCCAAGCTCCCCAACGTCGTGCCCGGCCCGGCCCACCACACCTCGAACCCGAACCACCTCGAGCTTATGGGATCCTCTCTGGCCCAGATCAGGGTGGCGAAGGAAGAGATGGATCATCACCATCATCATCATGATGAGAGAGAAGGTGTGGAGTGCTGTAGCAACTCAATGTCATCTTATAATCATCATCATCAGCAGAGCACTAATTTTACTAATTATCACCATCATCAGGATCTTAATCTCGCTGCTAGTAGACCAGGCACTGGGTTTTAATTAATCACCACATAATATCATTTTAATTAGTCAGTATAAATTAATTTTTACCGCAGCATATTATATTATATATGAGTAGAAGGGAGCAAGAAGTTATAATATGTTCTGAATTTAATTAAAAGCCTTGTAATAGTGAGGTAGCTAGCTAGGGTTTAATGTCTAGTTCTGCGATTGTAATGTTGGGTTCTCTCTCTCTATATATCTCTACATGTTATGTATAAATTTTTCTAGTGAGGAACCCTATATCTCCCTCAATGATTTGTTAATTAGTATTGTCGAAATATTACATATGCATGCAATGATGTTATAGCTAGTTTTCTACTTTCTTCGAATTTTGATTTAAACATTGAATTGGTATCATGCACGTTGGGTATATATATCTTAGCTTGTTAAAAATGTACATAAATTGCAACCTATTATTAGAGGATTTTGTATAATGAAAATTTTATATATCTAATTAGTGATGACTAATGTATATGGTCTGTGTTTGTCGAGACTATTAGAAATGGATGTATTTTTAGGAGTCGCTTTGTTTCTCTTTAATTGTGAAATAGAGTTAGTTAGGTTTTTAGATTGATATCGTTAATTATAAAAAGATTAAAAATGGAACTTGAACACTACTTAAGGATAACATGCACAAAAGATAAAGTGATTCATCATTTTTCAGAATCAATATCAAATTGACATTTTGTATTTGTCTTTCTTTCTTTCTTTTTGTTCTTTTCTAAGATTGATATCAATTTCTTCTTCTTCTTCTTTTCTTCTTCGTCTATTTTTTTTTTTTTTCCAATGTGGTATTGCCTACCCTTTTGAAAAGAATGGTAACTATGCATACTAAGAAAAGTTGACTTTACAAAAATGGAGTGACAAGAACAAGCCTTCATTGACGAGTACATAATAGTGTCTTTTTTGGGTGTGAAAGGAGAGACCCTCGCAAATATTGATTGATATAAGTGATCTTTAGGCTCAAATTTCTACTTCAAGTTTTAGAGGCTTTATCGACTGACTTAGCTGACATCAATATGTAATTCTCTTCTTTCTATGATGATATATGGTCATATTGCATTGCAATTTGTGTACGTATGTATGTGTGTGGAGGTGTTCAGTTATACGAAAGAAAGGACAAAGAAAACAAGAGGTAAAATGCAAGGATCAAGATGGGACTCAGGAGCCAACCTTAGGTTTAACAATTACATTTCAAATTAAGGCCAGTTTTCTTACTTACATGCAAATAGACAAGCTAACTCCCTTTCAAAGACTCCAAATCACATGATTCAAATTCAAGATAGATTATCATTTGATAACGACCATTTGATAACAACTGCATGAACATAATGGAATTGTTTTGCAAGAAAATCTTGACAGTTGCCCTACCTAGCTGTATCTTTGATTACGATATTTTCTCTTCCCTTTGTTTTTTGGAGTGATTAATGCAATAATGCTCTTTTTGTTCCATAACACTTGGCACATGTATCTTTAATAAATATGAACTAATCTTATGCTCATCCACTCCTTTTTTTAACCGACAAAACCATAATGATTATCAATATTCAAGACTAGACTTATATCCACGAATGTCTCTCTGAGATATCTATTGCAAATTTTGGATAATGGTATAATAACGACTTTTGAAAGTGATACTACATATAATTAAGATCCAATAATTTTAATTACACTGATAAAAATCACATGACGACCCAATATGTTGGTACACAATGTGACAATAAAATATAAGATGTTATTAAAAATTAGAGTAAATTAATTAAACTGATCAAACATTTTGAGAGTACTTTTTTTATCACTACAAATATAATTTTTTAATCATAGACCATTTATTCATAAAAGCATGAATTGGTTTTCAAAAGGAGTGTAACTTACCTTGATCAAATAAAGGTATAAGATCGAGATCTTAAGTATAATAAATCTCAGGCTCGATTCTCTATCCTTCATTATATTATATTGCCTTTGTAGTTCATGAGTTTTAAAAAAAAAAAGTAATAAGACACCCTAATTAGGAAAATATAATAATTTGACCATTTGATACATCCCACTACCAAAGTGGAAATTGGGAGCGTAGTAGGTGACCTAGCATGTCAAGGCCAAGTAATAAAGCAATGGAAAAGTAACCCCAACCAAAAAGACTTTCCAAATACCCTGAATGAAAACTTCACATCACTATTGTTCTAGTCTAAGTTCCTTGAATGAAATCTTCATCATTGAACCATCTCCCAACCAGTTTATTATGTTAATTATCACTATGATTGTAGCTTATGCTTGTCAAAACTCTTAAATTATGGTCATTCGTTAAAATTTTTTAATATACACGTATCATAATGGTCATCTGTTAAAATTTTTGGAGACTTATTAAAATTTTAGGGCAAAATTCTTCTTTAATTTCCTTCGGATATCTGCATTTAATTTTCCTTTCAAGAACAAACCATAAAAATGAATAATCCCTCTTCTTCAAATACACATCTATCAATTTATTCGTGCAAACTGACTATGTTTGTTTGAATGCTAAGATCCAAAGTCGAGAGGAGAATAACTCAGTCTCACATATATCTGCTTTCTCTCTTTCTCTCTCTCTCATTCTCTCTCTCACGCACACAAAGTGCAACATGAAGATGCATGATAACGAGAGAGCATAAAAGGTCTCACAGTATGAGTACGGTACTACGAGTGTTTTTAATGGTTGTGACTTTGGCTGTTTGCTCTCAAAGAAATTAAGGATATGATGCATGTTGGACCGCCTACATTATATTCACAGTTATTCACAGAAATACAACCTAAGAAAAGGATGCTTCAAGCAAACCTTACACTTTCACTCCCTCTATATGTTGACCTTGGACCACATTGACCCCTATCTATGTACCCTTCTCTTCAACATCCAGCTTTACTACACAGCTTCTATGTACTCAGCCTTGTTTATTTAGGGGAATTGAAAAAGAAAATTTAATTATGTACTAGCTAGTGTCTTTATTAATTAGTTTAGCTAGTAAGGCTATATGTTATGTTATGGAATATCTCTTTATAATTCTTATATTTTGTGAGTTGTTGACTAGTACAATAGGCCGATTAAGAACCATATATAAAAGATAATGAAACGTGAGTCAAATTTTACAAGTTGTCAGTCAATGAGTGATTGGTGATCATTAGGGTGGTTGCTCCATATGTGTACTTGGTGACAAATTTTATGGAAGAAAATTAGTGGGACGAATTCTTTTTATCTAGGCTAAAATGACCGGAGTTAGCAGCCTAACAATGTTTATGTGAGTATTAATTAAGGAAAATAAGTAGTAAAAGGGGACCAATATAGGTTGAAATAAGTGATTTAATATTTGTTTTCTTTGAGAAAATCTGTTAAGGGAGAACTCTACTCCTTCATAAGGTACAAGTAACTCAATTATGTAATACAAGGCAAAATCTTAATCATCAAAATAAATAAATAAAAAATGAGCAAGAATTTCTGGGCCAGTCCAGGCCCATTACAGAGCAATAGACGGTATGGGTCTAAATTGAAGCGTAGTCCTATAAGATTTTATATACTTGTCCTCGTCGCTTTAATTTTTGTTCTTGGGCTTGGTTTTGGGACTTGAAATTTTTAGGCTTGAGCTTGGACCTAAGCCCTGAAATTGCAATTGATTAAACTAATTTTTATTTTAAGTGAAATTAGTTTACTTGTCGACTTAGTAGGAATGTAAGGATAATGCCAAATAACTCTTTTTTCCTCCCTTAGAACAGACGCTATAAAGTAGGAACTTCAAGACATTTCCAAATTTCAAGCCAATGAGATCATTCAAAATTGCATATATTTAGGTACTATTGAACAATTTTTCATGATTCTATGCATACGCATAAGTATTCCTTCTACTCTAAAGAATATCTCATATGATATCCTTAAGGGCGGGGGGGGGAGGTATTTTAGTTTTTGTAAACACACGTTAGTTGGGTCATTTTATATGGTGATGTTTTCGTAGATTGTACTTTGAACATAAAAGATACAAATCAAATGAACAAAGAAAAAGGACATTAAATAGCATACAATCATATGATAGAATGCAATTAAAATGAGAATATTTATCATGAAAATATAGGATTTTAAGGACAAAAATTAAATGAACCAAAAATTATTATACTTTTGGTGTATTTGTTATTGGTCCATACATAATTTCTCCTATAATGATCATATTCTTTTTAGCTTAATTCATATTAATTACAAGGAAAAACAAAATTTAAATTGAGAAAGACTAAATCGATATTTTCATGTAAGATGACTCTTTAACTTTTGTACCATTTGCAATTGGTACTATTTGCTAAGCTAAGCTTGTATTTTGCTTCAATTCCATTCACAATTACTTCCGCTTGCGCCTTCATCTCCCACTTCGTCTCTTCTTAGGGTTCTTCCGCATTCCAAATATTCGATTCTATTCATCCTCTTTTTACGTCTTCAATCGGTAAGATTTCTTTTTTTCTTATGATTTGTTGTTCCTTTTCTTACTTAGTATGATATAATCCCTCAATTTGCTGTCTCAATCAGTTCTGTACCTATGAGTTGAAGCTTATCAATCAGCTGTTTCCCCTTCCCCCTGAAATTCGGCGTTTTCTGTGATTATCGATAGATTATGTGATTCATATGCTGCTACTAGCTAGTCTATTTCAATCCCTAGAAATTTTGTGCGCTTAGTCACTTGGTTGTTTTGTTGCTGTAGAAATGTATGACTGATTGCTAGGAATTTGTTATTTTGATGATAATAAGTAACCTAATGAATGTGGTTTTGGTTGCTTATGATGTGATCAGCTGAATGATGGCATCTATGGTTGCGAAAGTGAGTGATAGTTGTACTAGTCAGTTGTCACTGTTATCAGTGCAAGAGAAAGGAAGTAGGAATAAGCGCAAATTCTGTGCTGATCCACCTATAAGTGGTGATGTCAGTACGGTCTTACCCTCAGTACTGAATGATGGGCTGAGCTATGAGTTCTTGGCTGAGAAATTCGAGACAAGTGCGGGTCATGAGCAGTTGCCGAGCCCCTGTGATGTGTGTGGTGCTTATCGGGACCATTCAGAGGCTTTGAAGCTTGACCTAGGGCTATCAAGTGTTGTTGTGGAGGGTTCTCATGAAATGTGTCCTAGTTGTCCTGGAGATGAAGGGGAAGCCGATGATTTACATGACGCTGATTGGAGTGATCTTACTGAGGGTCAGCTTGAAGATCTTGTGTTGAGTAACCTGGATACTATTTTCAAGGGTGCTATTAAGAAGATTGTTGCTTGTGGTTATACAGAGGAAGTTGCTATCAAGGCTGTTTTGAGGGCTGATATTTGTAAAGGGTCCAAAGACACAGTTTCTAATATAGTGGATAATGCTTTAGCATTTCTCAGAAATGGGCAAGACGCTGATCCTTCTAGGGAGTATTGTTTCGAGGACCTACAGCAGCTGGCGAAGTACCTATTGGCAGAACTGGTATGTGTTCTCCAAGAGTTCAGGCCTTCTTTCAGCACTGGCGATGCAATGTGGCGCCTTCTAATATGTGATATGAATGTGTCCCATGCTTGTGCCATGGATGGGGACCCATTAAGTGGTTTGATCATTGATGGCTCTTCAAATGGTGGCTCATCCAGTACCCTTCAACAACAGTCTAAAACTGAGCCTAAAAGTGCTGAAATGGGCCGTCCAGATTCGCGCAAAACAATTCCGACAATTCACTGTGATCATGCATCTCAGTCAGACGTTGAAACAGTGACCAAAACAAATAATCCAACTCTCCCGAGTCGCCTTGAATCAGAGATAGAGGGCTCAGCACCTTCTTCTTCTAATGCTGTAGAGAAGCCTTTCTGTGCAGGGACAACACAAACCCCTGGCATGGAAGAAAGAATTGTCTCAAGCAGGAAGGTGCATTCAACCAGCTCAAAGATCCTCCGGCAGAAATCTCCTCATCTAGAGAAAAGTTACAGGGGTGGAGGCACGAAAGGGGCTTTTAGAGCAGCAAAGTTCAGTGGCTTCATCTTAGACAAAAGATATAAATCCGTGACTGATTCTGCTGGTCTTAATTTGAAGAGTGCTTCTGTGAAGATAAGCAAAGCAATGGCAATGGGAGTCCAGCTGGCACAGGAACATGGAGCTCTCAACTTATCCACCAGTTCTGATTTCTTGTGTTCACCTTTATTTAATCTAGATACGCCGAGTACCATATCTGCGTTACCAGAAACTGATCATGCACCTGCTGCACCATTGGTCAAACCCATACCTCCAATGCCTGTTGCTGATACTGAACTTTCTCTTTCACTCCCCGCAAAAAGTAATACCCCTCAAGTGAATATGAGGGATAATACGGAGGCTTCTAATTCTAGCCCTGTTGGCTTACCATGTGATAGGTCCTTGGCACAGTTTGTACCACAAGATGAGAAGGATGAGATGATTATGAAGCTGATTCCGAGGATTAGAGAACTGCAAAATCAGCTTCAGGAATGGACAGAATGGGCAAACCAAAAGGTAATGCAGGCTGCCCGGAGGCTGAGCAAGGACAAAGCTGAGCTTAAGACTTTGCGGCAAGAGAAAGAGGAAGTGGAGCGACTCAGAAAGGAGAAGCAATCTTTCGAGGACAATACTATGAAGAAGCTTTCTGGAATGGAGAATGCCTTAGGCAAGGCCAGTGGACAAGCGGGCAGGGCCAATGCAGCTGTTAGAAGGCTCGAGGTGGAGAATGCAGCACTCAGGAGAGAAATGGAAGTAGCTAAACTACGGGCAGCAGAATCAGCTGCAAGTTGTCAGGAGGTCTCAAAGCGCGAGAAGAAGATGTTGACGAAGTTTCACTCATGGGAAAAACAGAAAAGCAAATTCCAAGAGGAGCTTGCAGCTGAGAGACGGCAACTGTCTCAGCTGCAGCAGGAACTTGAACAAGCTAAAGATCTCCAGAACCAACTTGAGGTATGCTCATCCAAACATTGTGCTTTTTATATATTTGTTTCCTTGTCCTCACTTTCCAGGAGTCTTAACATTCAGAAATTGTAGTGTATGTTTATTCTATTGCCCCTGTCCTTTATTCTAAGGGCCTTTAAGCTTTATACGATGACTAATGAAGTAAAATGATAGGGCCTTATCTTTAGCACTAGCTAGCCCAATGTTTTCAGTGTAGCTGTCTTAATGAGAGTGCCTTAGATTGCTGTAGTTTGGAAACTTGTGTTGCTCCGGGTGCTAGGAACATTATATTTTTTTTTTCATGCATAGACACCTGATTCTGATTCCCAATAATATGGTGTCAGCTATCATATGAAGCATAATAATGGATTTCAGGAAGAAAGAAAGGAGACGTATTGAAACACACTTAAGCTTTTTCTTACCTTGAGTTGATGAGTGAGATAAATTTATGGTGGTCTTCTTCCATGCCCATCAATCTGTGTTCATCGGACTAGGCTAGAAGTATTTTACATGCATGCATGTCAAGATGTCAAGCCTGGCCATTTTTGAAAATCTTGCGTGGTTTTAGCCTAAAATAAAATGCCATATCTACTTCCTCTTTTAGACATGTGAATGCTCGACATGGTATCTTGAGTTGAAAGGGAGAGTCTGAACAACCTAGTCATCACTGCAGGGAACTTCAGGTATAGAAGAAAGAATAAGGCGCCTTGCCTTCTGATGATTTGGAAAGGTAACTAGCCATTTCAGCATCTGAAAGAAACCCTGCCATCAGTGTTTATTGCAAAATCAAGACCTTACAGTAGTCCCACTTCACAACCACACACTCTAGAGGGGAACTTCTTAATAGTCCTATTAAAGTGGTTGATTCCGTTCATCCTTTTTTGTGAGCTTGAGCTCTCTTGGCTACTCTTTCAAACTTAGCTCTTATTCCTTGTGCATGTGTTTTTTTGGGGTAGTTTGCTTGACCTTCCACAACACAGTACCGAAGGCTGGTTATTATGTACGTCAAAAGCCATCATTTGGTGTGTTTCACGTTTACAATGCTGACAATGATGCTAAAAAAACAAGAGAAGACTACTGTGAATGTTATTGAAAAAGGTATCGGTCAGTCCATCATGTATGCAGTCTCACTCATGACAAACAAAGAGAGTGTTCTGGAAGACTCCAGACTATTTCAAGGGAAAGTTCCAAAAACATTTCTAAAAAATAAGTTGAATGAAATGAGAAGTGAGATGGGGGCAACAATCGGG
>NCQT01115484.1:2426-13597 GCA_002740465.1 Stenocereus thurberi
AAAGAAAAAGAAGGAGAGAGACAGCTGCAACAGTCAGGGGAGAACAACAGATAGGGAAAGATTAAAACCAATTCATTCAGGCGTGTCCTAAAGTAGATTCAACTGTAGTGGATAATAAACATTAGAAATAGATGTGTCAACAGCAATGAATCAAAGTCAATTGTTGCACCAACCTTCTTATGTTCCTCTGCATCTATTTCACATAAATCACACTGTAGAAAAACATCACCAGCACCTCGAAATATTTGACTATTCTTAATAAGTTCCTTATTGATTTCAAGCAAGCGTGTGTATCTGTTGCAACGAATAGCTTTTAGAAGCAATTTTTCCACATCAATGCAACTGTGATCCAGGTAAAACTCTGCCTCCTTGCCAGTTGATGGGTCTATAACAAATGTGCTATGAACACACTTGATCTGCAGGTTAGGCCCTGGTTCAATCTTGATGAATGGGCACACAGCTGCATCAGATGTACCAGAACTTTTATCTAAATCCAACCAGTAAGTAATTTTGACTCCTGGTGTACGATGACCAGAGGCTTCATACTCCCCATCCTGAGTTATTTGCGTTGAAGAAGCACTTCCCCCTTGCCCCATGCTACCATCAGAGATGAGTTCAAACTTTATTGCATCTTTCCATCTTCCCTGTCGAAGTCCATGCACCTGTCTTATAACAGTGTCCATGATGAGTGCTACACAAAACTCATGCAGAACTGTGTACAAAATTATGAATGGATTTTGTTGTTGCTCATCTGCTGCAGCCATCCTACGCTCTATGTCATCTCCCAAGAGAAATCTTCGTGACTCATCTAGCTTTATCAGCCCACTTCTCTCACCAACAAGAATCTCCAAATGTAATATCCTCCACAAATTCAGATGGCCTCTGTAACCAAGAGTAACTAGCGCCTTAAATTCTCCATTCACACGGAAAAGAGCTGTACCATCTGAAATTTTAACCTCAGATATCTCATCAGGCACTGGAGTCTCAAGTAACTTAGACCTTACAAGAATATCTAGCTTTTTCAAAGCAGGCTTTTGCTGATCCTCATTCAAGATGCTTTGCATTCCCACATCTTCTATGCATTTCGGCAAACGCTCATAAGACCCAGTAAGGAGGACTTCAACTGCCGATGGCACATCATAAATGGGTGCACGAGCTTGTTGCAACCCCTCATGCATAAAATATAGTGAATCTGCAGTTTGTGTGAAACACGTATCATGACTCGATAGTGTAGATGCAAGCTGCTGACAATACTGTATCAGTGGAACCTACAAGACCGTATCAAAGAGAATTAGAGCTGAGGCAACAAGACTACACCCGAGAGTGAGATACAAACTTTTTTTGGGGTAAAATTCAATGCATAAGCAATGAAGTGTTTCCTTTCCCTGATGAAGACATGAATGTAGAGCAAAGTTTTATTCAAGATAAGAACCCGTCCAAGATGAGACCCTTAATTGAACCAGGAGATCTCATTCCTTATGGTTCTTTAAAGTCTAATGCAGCATAGATCAATGCAACAAGGCATCCACGAATAAGATGCTTAGAATTCACATTTTATTACAGAATGTTAAAATTCCATGAATTTGTCCGAAATCTGGATAGCTGAAAAGGCAAGTTTCAATTTTTTATTTTTCAGCTTGGATTGTACGAACTAAAGCAAAATGACTCTCTAAACCTCCTCTGCTCCGTTTCAATGGAGTAGTAGATTTTTGAAATCTAGGGTCAATCGAAACTAATCTCTCTATAATTTTGTAATTCAAGGTAATATTGCAATATCAAAATCCCCCCACACCCCGCCTGGTGCGATATTTTTGGGGTGTTAGATTTGGATCTGGATTGGGTTAAAATTCCATGAATGCGCTATTCCAACATCAGCAACTCAAAATACATATGGTTTCCCTCTTCCCATTCAAGCATGGCCACTGTACCATATCTCTTTAGTGATTTTTATTTTTTAAAAGTTTCAAACTATCTTCCATACTGATAAATAGATACCAGAAGAGAAAATCATTTTGTAGTTTCTTTATTTCCCTTATCAATAAAAAAAAAAAATTAAAAAGCAAGCTACAACATTTTCCCTTCTAGTGCCCAAAAATATATTCTTCTTGCATATCCCGTAATCCTAGAGATTATATTGCCAGGAACTGTCCACTCTTGCACTGTATCTTACAGAGGAGGTTTTTTTTTTTTTTAACGGAAGGGTGTGTTGCATTTAAGAACTTAGTAATTAAGATGCACGCATAGTTTTTAGCTCTTAAGGAGTTCAAAGGCGATTATAGTGCTAGGAACCTACATGAACGGAGATTATGTAGCCAGAAATCATCCAATCTTGTACCCAGGGGAAGAGTGAAGCCAAGCTGCCTTGTCAGCCAGCTCACTGTTTGGCTTGGCAAGCGGAGCTTGTTTGTTTCTATGAACCAACTCTAACCTTTAGGCTTGTGAGCCCACCAAGGCTAAACGAGCTAAGTCAATAAGCAGAGCCGACGATTCTAGCAAGCTTTCACCACCTTTCTTTAGGGACAAATATTAGGGTTTCAAGTACTTGAAGTTTTTGGGTAAAGCTAATTATTCATAATACAGTATCTCCTAACCAGACGGTTATCCTTTCTCCTCCCTCATCCTTCCACAATTTAGAATTTTCTACTCCTCATATGCTCATATACAGGCATAGGTAAAGTAATCGTGCCACTTGTGCAAGTTGACACCCCAAATTAGATCCAGACTATAATGCTAAGTGCAAAAAGTCGAGATCAGTTTTATCAGCTTAGCATCTATGACACCCTCCCTCTTCGTATTTTTTAAGCTAGAATCAATCAACACATTCCACTGAGATGCATATAATCTCAAGCAATCGGCAAGAACTCGAGAAGCGCCTAGATTTTCAAATCAGTATCGTTGTTAATGTAACGACATTCCGCTCTACTAATTCAAAGAAGCGCCTTTTTTCCCAGAATTTTGAGATCAAATACGTTGTTCTTTATAGAAAGAGATACAGGTATTGAGAGAGAGAGAGAGGAACCTGTTGGCACCACTTGGCGAGGACATTGAGGCGAAGCATACGCTGCTGAGTCTTGACAATATACTTGAGAAGATTAATCTTCTTCTCGGAATCAGATAAGTCCGAAGACTTGGATTTCTCAACCAATTCCTTGAGAGAGAGGAAGGATTCTTCGGCCGCACGACTGACCAGAGTAGAGAACTCCACTGTTTGCTGCCCTAACTCCGCCATTTTCGCGCTGAATCTCTACACTTGGATTCAGATTAGACAGCTCTCAATACTACATGCGTAACGAGTCGATGGTGATTCCAGGCAGGGTTGAATTAGGGTTTCTCATCAAGCAGATGAAAAGCCCTAGAAAAGGGAGGAAGATTGGGAAATTGATGAATATAAGATTGAGAGAGGGGGGCGTAGCAAAGGGTGAATGTTCCTCCTGCTGATGTATCGCTCTCTCTCTCTCTCTCTCTCTCTCTCTCCCCCTCCCCTCGCTGTGTATTTTAATCGGGCGGGGTTTCGACGTCTTCCGGAACAACCACCGTGAGGAAGACAGAGGTAAGGGAAAGGAAGACAGTCCCAGGAGCGAGCCGACCTTTTGAGACGTTGAAGTCTCAATCTTCCTTTTTCCCAGGGCCAATTCACCGAGTACTATTTTCTTCCACGATTCTCCCTGTTGGTTTCCCCCCTGCTTTTCTACCCAAGATTATGGCTGCGACTTCCCAGTCAATTTTTGAGTTGGGAAACCGGGTAAGAATTTTACAATGCTTATATCCAGACTGAATCTATGTCAAAGATATGGTATATATATTTCAATTAAAAAAATAATATAATATAGAGAGTGTTTGATAACAATAGCAGTTTGAGAAAAAATAGCTATTTGAGAGGGTTTTAGCTGTTTTAATCAAGTCAAACAGTTAATGGGTGCTTGGTAAAGAGTTGTTTGCAATAGTTGTTTGGCTCCAAAAAAACTCTTTTTGAAAATGCTATTCTCATTAGCCTTTTAAAAAGAGTTTTTTGTAAAAATTACATAATTGTCCGTAAATTTGAAAAAATTACGTACATCTTATTAAAAACTAATTCATAAATAAGGGTATAAATGAAAATTTACCAACATATTTTTTAGAAACAGTTAATTTTTACCAAACACTTTTTCTAAAAACAACTAATTCAAACAGCTAATTCAAACAGTTAACAGTGAACACAAACAGGCAACAGCTAACAGCTAACAGCTGTTTACCAAACAGGGCCATAGTAGTGGCGGATTTAGATGTTTAAAATAGGGTGTCCATCTATTAACATCAATACTATTGTACAATCCATTAAAAAAAAAGAGAAATTTTATGATACATATTATATATGGTACCTTATTTTGTGCAAACGTTCCGTTTCTTTTTTTTTTCTTCCAAACGTTTCGCCTTATATTTCTACATTAGCGAAAGTTGACAAGCAATAATAATATACCCCACTTTTTTACCTTCTAAAAAAACTATGGTACTTCTACTACTACATTTGTTCTTTGCTGTTTTTCATATTTTGAGTCTGATACATAAATTGAACCGAAATTGCAGAACGTTACGATTATGTAGCATTTATTAAAGCATTTGATTACAGAGGCCAGACCATCAGCACCAAGCAATAAAACTAAAAAAGATTGAGACATGAAGTGAACACGTCAAAATATTAAATACAACTACAATAAGCAATCTGTACTATTTAATTGCACCAAATGGGAGAAAAAATAGCATCAAGTTCAAATCAATTATTAGGGCCAAGTTAAAGAAAAGTCTGCACCAAAAATATATTGTAACTAAACAACCGTAACAATAAATAATAATATTAAAAGAAAATTAAAGAGACTAAAATTTGATTAAATTAAAAGTCTAACTCCAGATAACAGAGGGAGGGAGAGGGATATTTGAACTTAGGTGTATTTAATTTAATTTAATTTTTCTATCGAATTTCAACTTTATAACTGTACTTTTGATATTTAAAAAAATTAAAAAGGTTAATATATGAGATGGATATATTTAACATGTATCTATAATTTTTTGGACCTAATTTATAAGTGTCTATATATATCAATTTATTCCCATTTAAAATAGCTGATTTTTTTTTTGAGGGGGTGGAGAAGGGTGTCCTATGGACACCCCTCCCCCATGAATAGATCCGCCCTTAGGCATATATAAAAAGGATAGTTGATTTTTCCCCCTTGTAAGAAATACTGTGAAAGTATCTTACTCGTTGTAACATCAAGTGTGGTACTCCCAAAAACTTTGTCTTATTATTATTTTTTAAATAGAATCCACCTTGTCTATATAAATGAGATAAAAAGACATTTCACCTCATTTTCACTCATTTTCAATTCACTCTCTAACTTGTCTTTCTCTTTACAAATCTATACTCAGATTCGCTCTTCTTTTATTCAGAGATACCATGAAATGCTCTATGAGATGTATAGATGAATTCGATGCAACTTTGACCAACAATCTTCGTTTCTTCAAGTGTGTTTCTCTCTCTTCCTTCCTTCTCACTGGAATTCTAGAATATCTCTAATTATACATGATTTTCTTTGCAATTTTCTAACGATCACCTTGAGCATGATGATCTTAACGATATGAATTTTGTTAGTCTCATTACTTAAACGGTTATGATTTGAGAACATAAGAGAGATAAATGATTGGAAAAGTTGAAATCCAGAATTTAGTTGCTGTAAATGAGCAATAATTTTTGTAGAAGTGTAAGTTTTATTGAAAGTTTAAGAAGATTCTTGACGTTTTGCTTCAAATTGCTTACTAGATCTTTTAATTTGAGTGGAATATTTTACATCAAACCCCCTCCCCAAAAAAATACTGATGAATTTATCACTATTAGTGATGAATATTTGTTCAAGGACTTACCTCTTAGGTTTAATGAATTTCTAATCTTTTAGGAATGATTTTTTTTTTTTTGGTTGTTTTAATGAAAAGTGGCGAGATCTAAGGAAACGATGCAATACTCTTGAGGTTTTGATCTGGAGATGAATTAAGTGTTTTGAACTTGCTTTATTATGATTTTCTTTGAATCTCAATAATTACTTCTAAATTTCAATTATGAACATCTTTTTTTTTTTTACACGATGTATATGCTAATTACCCATTATGAATATTTATTTATGTATAGATGAATTATGCAAGGAGCTCACCAACAAAAGTCAACACCAGTTCCTAGTTGATTGACTGATGTATTTGTAGAGAGAGAATGACAAATATTTGTAGAAAGATATTGAACATTGAGATGAACGGATACATTTTTCAAACATTCATCAGTATTGTTGTAAAATTCACCATCTCTTTGTAAAAGTCATATTTTTATTACAAATTCATATGTAAAAATATATGATGAACTCGATTCCGTCTATGCATACTTTTTGTGCGAATGAATAAATAATTATATTTATTTTTATTTAAGAAAATTAGTGAAATATCTTTTAAGTTAAAATATTCATCATAGTTTTGTATTAAATTCAGCAGCATTAATAATTTAAGTGAAGTGCGGATTGAACTTATTAGAAAAGGTGATGCTAGCACAGAAGCGTAAATGAGCACATAAGTTTATAAATAATATTGTATAGGCAATCAATAACGCAAAAAATCTACCAGTTAAAAAATTTTATTAGATTATCCAAAAGTTTATCAATTTTAAAAAAATTATCATTGAGTTACAAAAATTCGTATTGCATTGAACAAGACTAAGAATGTGCGTACATGAACATCCGCCTATTTTATCCTTGGTGTACCTTGCACATTACTCCATGAAGTAATGTATAATTTGCAGTAGGGGAGATTTGAACTTGAATCTCTAAGTAAATTTCTAAACTTTTTTTCCCCCATTGAACTAATTAATACCCATGCATGCATTAGCTTAGATACAGGTTAGTGATTTGATCAGATTTAACCACTAGTTACCATAGTTTTAAATTAATTCGTGTTAGATTATGTAACATCCCTTAAGCCTTCCACTATCAATTCAAACATTTGGTTGAAACAGTTTTTGAATATGATATCAGAGCATTTTTGAGTGAGATGTATCATTTTCACTATGCCTATGATGTATTTCGTAAGGTTAGAGTCTTAGAGAGGAGCTTGCAGCATATACGCTTCAAATCCAAATGACATTTGTGTTAACTCCTGGACCTTCTATCATTAACTCTAACTTTTAATTAAAATGATTATCGAATAATCTCTTCTCCTTAATAAAATAATGTTCCTGACCAAGATCTTGTGCTAGGCTAACCATTTAATACAACTATATAAGGGCTAGTGAGGCACCGTGAGGAGGGGATCCAAAGGCCTTGGGGTATAAAAGCCTGTTATCACTAACAGAATCGTTGCCACTGAAGGAAAACTATGTGCCACTCGCGACTTAGGAATTGGGTGGTAATAAAATCCAAGCAGAGTTCACTCCATCAGAGGCCTACAGCAAGCACTTCCTTAAGAATAGCAAAGTAATGTTATTGTCGAGGAAAAGTGTTGTAATTTGACGCAAGAAATTGTATATAATTTGTCATGTAAGAGATGTATGATAAACAATAAACTTCATATTGGGTTTCATTTTTTTAATTTTTTTAACGGAAATATACTTAACAAAATTGAGATGTCCACATTGTTGATAACCTTTAGATTAAAAAAGAAATGGACAGATACGGTAGTATGTCAAAGTCATAGGGTTTGTCCCATATTGATACAACTAGTTACATTGAGCAAATATACAAGTTTTTGAGTTACTATTCTCATTTCCAATTATTCTTAAATTAAAACCTCACCAAGTGCACATGCAATAACTTGAATCATTAATAATATGAAACTAGTATCCTTATACCTATGCGATGCATAGGAAATCTCATGACTTTGCAGTTGTAAGAATTATCATAAGTTTTCAATTGAACATTGTTTAAAAACGTAACAAACTTGCGCAAAAAATGGTATATAATCATTGTTATTATGTACAAAGTATTGGTAATAAGCTTGACTAATTGGAATATATAAACTAGTATGTCAATTAGGTTAAAAAAAATAATGAATTATTAAACGGACCGTTAATGGGTCAGCCCAATCCGACCCGTTAATATGCCTTAATGGACTGACCAATTATTGGCCCAGTCCATTACTGATCCGACCATTTATTAGTCCTATTTAATTTAAATGGATCGACCGCTTAATCCAATGGGTACCTAATTCATTACCCACCCCTATTTATGAGTTACACCTGACTCATGATATTACAGAGATGATATAAATCAAATAGAGAAGAATTCATGTATTTAAATTCCCCAAACAAGTCGTCACAATCTTCAAAAAGTTTATTTGACTTTGTACATTCTTCTATGATAAAAATACACTTTCAAAATTTAACCCATGACATAATTGAATGAAGGTCCTTCAATTTCTACCCCAAAAAAAGCAAAAAAGATTATCAATGATCACTATACGTAGTCCCAATCTCCATGTCAAAGTTGTTCTGGTGACGATTTTGAAACCTACTTTACTTAAGATCCCTTCATAATTCTAAGCCTTTTGCAATAGTTTATGAACATTTCCCACGGCACATCTCCAACCAACGTCCAGTCTCCATCCTTATCTTTGTACTCAGATCCGTTGTTCTTACAATTTTCCAATTTCTTGAATAATGCATCGGCAAAAATATAGCAAAAGAGATCAAGATTTAGAACTCATAATCAAAGTAGATGCATATACAGATTATGTGATCAAAGAACAATTAGGGTTAGATATTGTATATATACTCACCAGCTTTAATTGAGTTGGAACAAGTCCTCCAAGGCCTTTAAGAGTTCCTTATAACCTTTGTGTAACCTTAGATCAATCTTCCTAAGATAAGGACTTCCATCCACGCTAACCTTCACATAGATGCTTGTAGCTGCTTCAAGCTGCATTTTTGTCGCTTGCAGGCAAGTCTTCCTGAAAGATCGAATTGGTGGCCATCCAATTGCTTGCATCCTAACATATCAATACAAGGTTTTGGTTAATTCCTTTGCTTGTTCTCCACGTAACACATGTAACTTACATAGATCACAATTTAAAGAGGCTTTGAATGATGAACTACATACTTTTTTGGTGGAGCCAAATCATCGCGGCATTCTTTAGCATCAGAGGTGGACTCTAATTTGTTGATGTGATCAAAAATACTCTTTTCTTTGGTTGATTGTCAGTTCCTGGGAGACCGAGTCTCAACTCGGTATCCTCATGGTAACTCGTCCCTTTCTTGCTCACTTCCATAGTCACATATATCTACTCTCCTTTAGTTTTGGGATGAGAATACAAAGTCCCAGTTAAGCTAGATGGATTCAGATGAGGATGATTTGAGGAATCAGAAGTTTTGAAGCCAGCTTATAATACAATGCTTAAGCTTCTTGTAGGAATAAGTAGAACTAACCTGATGCGGAAGCGGAACTGTCGAAAATAGCCCACGATAGTATAAGAATACCGATCCATATTAATAGGAACACCAAGCGGCTACTAGAGTCGCTTTAGGATTCACATCCTAAACCCGAATACTCTAAGGATGGTATTCTTTGAGAGGTAGGGAGTGAAGGAGAATATTAAAGAGGAACTCTACTCTCAATTGTGTGTTTCTGACTAGCCCCCTAAGCCCGCTTATATAGGCTGGGGACAGGTCAAGGTTTTCTTGCCCTAGGCAGATTCCTAGTGGCCGTTGGGCCTATATCTAATAGGCCCGGCCCACAACTCCCACTCGGCCACTCAGACTTTTAGGGGCA
The DNA here is from genome assembly GCA_002740465.1 of Stenocereus thurberi. Lineage (NCBI taxonomy): Eukaryota > Viridiplantae > Streptophyta > Magnoliopsida > Caryophyllales > Cactaceae > Stenocereus > Stenocereus thurberi. Next base: position 12,194 of record NCQT01115484.1, read on the forward strand.
TATTCTCCATTCATCACAACCCTTCCTCATATCATATCGGGAATAGGACGTGCGACCAGAAACGGCAAGCAGTATTACATTAAGTTACCATCAAACTAACGTAACACTTCCACGTACCACGATACCCCAAAACCATCCCAAGACATCAACAATGGCATTATCTATCCCTCATGCCTGATATATCATATGATTATGTTCTCAACATAATCGCCGGGGTGATATGGTGATGGCGGATCGGTTTTTTCCTTAAACACTCATGAGATCTCATCTCAGCTTAACTGCTTTCCTAACGTGTTCTCGCTGAACCGTATATATCGTGGTTCTTGATAATCACATTAAAGTAGCAACGTCAAGCTTTGACTTGATAACATAGCTTTAAGTCAAAGGATTATCGTTCACAGGGTCACACGGTGACAAGTGATAGGGAGATCAACTGTCACCCCTTATATGGGCCATCTTATGAGCACACAAATTACGATATGTGTGTCATGGCATAGCTCCCACTCAGCTGCGTCAGTCACCGTTTATGCCAAGCGAATCGTAAGTCTAGATTTCCACCTAGAAATCTAACCTGAGTCACTGGATTAACATACTGAATGTTAATCTACTCAAAATTCGGCTTTTAAGGCTTCGATATGAAAACTTATTTCATACTCGACTCCCTCGAGTCTCATCTTAGTCTTACTAAGGCGACTATGTTTATTCTACTCATACAGTTCCAGTGTGAGTAATCAATATTGCACACCTAGTGGCAATATGATTCAGTCTCATCCTGCCCGCTACTCAAGCGTCAGGGCGATTGCCTGTGTGACTAGGCCAATCAGAAGCCTGTGACATTTCAACATGCCTAATGTACAACAATGAGCCTTTTGCCCATAAAAGAAACATGTCCTTCATGTAACAGGACACGTATAAACACCGCACCTTATGAATTCCAAGACTCAACCAATGAGCTTTGAATGTATTATCAGGAATGGGTTTAGTTAAGGGAACATGTCACCTTGGTAGCGTATATATACTTGATGGCAATACTTTTGTCTCTATGGTATAAGACACACAGTCTACCTCCATAACTGACATTGTTGTACAACTTTGCTTCTTTGCACACCATGACATGGCTCTCCCACTCAGGTTGAAGGCATGTTCTGAGGTTGACTTAGACTCATCTAGGTCACTATCCCAATCAATATTTGAGCATCCTCTCAATTCGAGGCATCCTCCTTGATAGTAAAAGACAGAGTTATCAATACCACAAAGGTGGCGCTTGATTCTCTTGACGACTTGCCAACCAGCAAGTCTTGGGTTACTTCGATAACATTTTATCAAACTAACCGCAAAAGCAATGTCAGGTCATGTACATAACATGGCTTACAATGAGTTTACTATGATACTAAGGTTAGGGAC
>NCQT01115506.1:14180-25925 GCA_002740465.1 Stenocereus thurberi
TTGATTCTCGTTAATTTTGTTTACTTTTGCTTCATTGTGATTGTCTAATTCTCAGGTCACCCTGCCCAGTTCTGGTTAGGAGCCCTATTGTGTTTTATTTTTGCCATTTTGATCGAATGTCTGAGTTCATGCAAATAGATCTTATCCATGAGAAAGTAAAGCAAGCAAGTCTGGGTCTTGTATTAAAGGGCTATTTAGAGCCCTGAGGACTCCATTTGTGTTCAATTAGCATTGTAATGGCAAACTTTTACTTGATACATTGCAAGATGTCCTTCCTATTGTCTGGTTTTGTGTTTTATTTGCCTACGTGAAAATGTGTCACCTACAATTAAGGCTACTAAAAGCATTACTGTTATTTTTGCTTACTTATTACGATAGTCTAGGTCGATAGCAATCTAATTTCGTAATCCATCTCTGATGATCGGCACCAATAAGTGTTACAAAGATAAACCGTATATAAAAATCAACAACATTGCTCACACGCACCAATCAGAGTCCTTGTAGTATGGTCTTGTAACAAACAAAAATTATCGAAAAACATCATGCTGCAGTTCAATTCTTTACATAGCTTAGCAATAGAAATAAGGTTACACTTAAGAGAAGGAACAAATAAGACTCTTCTCTAATTGATGCTTTGCCCTAGTGTCACGGTCCCTTCTTTGCTAGTAAGGGTGCTCGTTCCATTTGGTAAACCGATGGAAATTGAAGAGATTGGTTCAGTATCCCTCAATGAATTTAAGTCACCGTGATGTAACTGGAGGCCCCACTATCAAACATCCATGATTATTTACCAAAGAGCTTTTCATATCCTGCTTTAGATGGCTCAGGAAGGTTAAGAAGCCCCTGTACTTGCTCTGTGGATAGCCCTGGAATGGCCATTGAAGGACTCTCAGTTGTGCTACTGCTGGAAGCTGTCACAGGCTCGATTTGGGCATGAACTGAATGTGTCGTCTCACATCCAGTCCCTCGGCCTCAGTTCTGGGTTGCTCTTGCACCACAATTACCTTTGCCTACGCGTCCCCCTCTTCCACGACCTCAGTTACCCCCAACTTGGTGGGTAACTAATTATCTCGTAGTAACTTCCTTCATCATGGCCAAAGCATCCGCAGTGTTTGCACGTGGGTCTCTCGTTGGTTGATTGATCTTTGTGGCAAAAGCTACGATATTTTCGATTGGTTGGTCTCTTCTGATCCTGACTCGCTTGTGAGCCTCTTCTTGTTATATGATATTAAACACAATGTTGAGGGGAGGCAGCAAGTCTAGCACGACTACTTGACATTGAGTCCTTGAGTATGCATTATCATTCAAACCCATCAGGAATTGATGGGTCTTTTCATCCTCAATGATCTTTACAATTTTGTTCCCTATGCCACACTCACACTTACCACATGTGCAATGAGGTCTCTTGACATAGTTTTCTAGTTCGCTCCACATTCCCATTAGCTTGAAATAAAATTTAACAACTTCAAGCCCTCCTTGTTTGCAAGAAGCAATGTCAGCTTTTAGTTGATGAATTGTTGGAGTGTTTCCCTTCAAATACGTTTTATGTAAATTTTCCCACATCTTATATGTTGTTTCGGCATAAGCCACACTTGCGTGAAGCTTTGGGTTGGTTATGTTTATGATCCATGAGCAAATCATGGAGTTGATGATTTCCCATGCATTCAACTTACTATGTTCTTCTTCTTCAGTTAGAGTTGGCTTCTTGAGGGTTCCTTCAATGAAGCCGAGCTTACTTTTTGCATTTAATGCTATCCTAACTGTCTTTTGCCAAAGGTCATAGTTTTCTCCATTAAACATCATTGAAATGATGGCTACTCTAGGTCCCTCTAATGTATGTAATTAGTATGGTGATTGACTTTCAATCACAAATTTCTTTTGCTCTACCATGGCTCTGACACCATGAAGAATTTAGTTGAGAGAAAGAATTTTGACAGAATTACTAGGCTTGATTAGCCATGTATATTGCTTTGATTTCTTTGATTTTTCTTCAATGTACATGGAGGCTATTTATACACAATACAAGCTACCTTAATTCTACCCTAACTTGGAAACCAAGTTGTAATCTAATAGGATAATATCTTATCATGATATGTAAAAAATATCTAATACAAGTATTTGTTTCCTAATAGGTATTTGTTTCTTAGTACTAAAGGTAGGCCTTGTACCCTGTGATTCATAGATGATTCGAATGAAAACAAGCTTAACTATACTTGCTTATCATGGAAACCAACCAAACAGTCTCCAAGCTTACATATACTATGCACTTGCTTACCTAGATCATAACTCTACCATAGTAGTCTTGCATGATAATATATTAAGAGTTATAAAGAAACCTAATCATAATGCTCATAATAAGGTTAATTAGTAATAGCAATGATTTATCACTTGCTAAGTAACATAACCTTACACTGGAATTAAAGATAAGCTGCAACTTGATGCTAGAGAACAGTGAATGAAAGTTTAGGAGAGCATCATTATGTCAAAGTCAGTACATTATGTATGTTTTCCTAATATAAGGTCGAAGTACTAAGTCTAGAAATTCATATGATTATGAAACAAACTATTTAATTCTGGATTTGGAATAATGTGGTTCTTACAAATGAAATTTAGTGATAAAATAACTGGTGTGTAAACACTGCAATTATGAGATATTTTTCTTATATGTTCTTCATTGCTTCAGTTAAATATGCGTTTCATTAAATTTCAATGATTGTAACATAAATATGAGAATTACATTTGTTGAAATATTAGCATTTAATATTATTCTAATATTATACTTGCAATATATTCGCATATTAATTTGTTTGAGTTCATGACCTGAATACTGGTAATACAAGAAGAATTCAAACAAAAAAGGAGGCTTCCCTCAAGATTGAATATTTGTCGAAAAGGGGAAATGCAAGTTTTGATCAAGAAAAAGAAGCCATGGCCAAGAATAACGAAGTTGTGTCCATCGAAGAAGAAGGCAAAGCAAGGTGGTCTTTTACACTTTGATGTACAAGGGTCAAGACCTTATTAAGTGATTAGCTTGGCCTAGTTGGAGAAACTAATGATTTGCCCTCCCGTGGTTGGCAATAGACATAACATTCGGAAAGGGTCAGAGGAAAATCAAAATTGATTGTTTTAGAGACAACAAGCTATACATTAAAGAGCAAGCAACCAAAGAGCAGAAGAAATACAATCTCTCTTATACCTGAAAGAGTTGTTGACGTGGAAGCTTCCACCTTAACCTCTTATAGTAGCCTAAAGGAGGCTAACATTACTCATTTGTTCATTAAGGATCTGATCACTCTCTCTAAAAGGGAGTGGACGATTTAGATAGATTTTCCCAAGGTCTTGTGAACTTCAAGGGTGTTGCACCCTTCTATGTTAGGAACTTCAAGGTCATAATTCCACATTAAGAGCAACCGATAAAGGCAACAATAAGTCAAAGTAGTCAAACAATGAGGTCACCAATTGAGGCCACCTATTGGTGTGTTTTCTATTCTAATTTCTAGCCTTTCGGTCTTTATCATTTCGGACTCATTTGCTGAGATGATCACTTTTTGAAGATCATAAGGAAATTAGCTTTAGGATTATGCAAAAGATGCTCACATAATTTTAGCTTTAGGCATCTGAAGAAAGCAAACTTCCAAATTGGTCTCTGCAGATCTAAGTGGTGGACCAGTCAACTTTCAATGGCTCTTTGTCTCTCATATGATGGCTTTTTATATCCAACAATTGGAACTAAAATTACTCCACCTTTTGAATCACCTATTTTGGGGAAGAAACATGAGAGATATAATTATTCAAAGTTGGTATTGGTGCTATGCTAATGTCAACTTGAACTATCACTATAAATCATTTGAATTTGTGCTTATTTTAAATTTTCTTTGTTGTTTCTTTCAATGTTGAATGTATTAGGCTCTTGAGACCTTTCTGTCTATAAAAGAGTGAAACATAGGATGTAAGAACTAATTTTGGTGAATAAAATGTTTGAGCAAGTTTTAACTCTTTAACTATCTAAAACTCTTTCTCTTTGTCCTTAATTGGAAGTGACTTAGGATGATCTCTTTAAATGGTTTGTGGATGGTTTAGACTTTAAACTAATTATTCTGAGTCCTAGACTTGCTAGATACTTTATACAGTCATATTCCTCTTCTCATTATCAAGGTCCCCGACTTGCAATTTAGAGACCTTGAATGTGACTAACTTTTCCATACACTTCATCTTAGTATGAAAGCATTCATGCTCAATTCTTGAAGTTTTCTCACCTTCTTCTTGTTAATTTTATGCCTTCTTGTTGTTTAATACCTAACTACAAAAACAATTTTATCCAAACACAATCCTAGCTACAAAGAATCTCAAAGCTCCACAAATAGCCAAAACTATCCTTCCATCTTTCTCCTAAATGATGGCAAGTTACAGTGAACCACTTCTCCTTGAACCTAACTCGTTCCTAGAGGTTTGATACTTGAACTAGCCCATGAAACAAGGAGGGATTATCATCATATGCCTCCTTCCACATTTAAGTAAATCTTATTTTGTAACCAATTGTTTTTGAAATTATTATTTAATCCCACTTCCACCTTGAACATTGTTATCATGTGGCCTCGTTTTTTAATCAAAATTTGTAGGGGGATTAAATAACATAAGTTTTCCTATTTATGATAACAATTTTAAAGTTAAGCAAAATTAAATAATAATTTCAAAAATAGCGGGTTATAAATAAGATTTATATAAATGTCAATCGAGTGTATGATAATATGAGAAACTAGACCCAACAAGTTGAGCTTGTTAATCACCTTGCAAACCGTCAAGGACCTTAAAATAGGGAAAACCAAAGGCTACCTCGGTAAAACCAAAAAGAACAACTTTCCTTCCAAATTTAAGAAGTTGAGGGGCAAGGAGGCTCCAATGACTCTAGCCTCGGTAGCCACCAAAAAAGGGGGGAGAACATGACCTCTAAGTAATGATTTTAGGGACATTAAGGTGGAACCACAAGAGTTTAATGAGTGTTTGAACTCGAATGACTTTCTTAAATGAGTTTAAAGCCTTGATCAGATCGTTGAAGCTAGTGAATACACTGATGAGTCGAGCTTCAAGATTACAGGTCTCATACTAACTAAATATGCCTCTTTATGGTATGAACATGTGAAAAATCAAATTGTTAAGGAGGGGAAAATGCCTATAAAATCCTAGGAGAAACTTAAAGATATCATTGCCAAGAGGATCCTTACGAGAATTACAAGCAAGGCATTTTTAACAAGATGTTCTCACACAAGTAGTATGGACTTGGTGTGAGTCAGTATATTAGAGAGTTTGAGCAAGGTCTTAATTTGCTATAGTGCAAATGAGCCTCCAAAGCAAATGTGGCTAGATCCCTTAATGGGCTCAATTTTAACATTTTTGAGAAGCTTGAGATACATCTTTATTAGAGCCTTGAAGATGTTTTCAAATTAGCTCTTAAGATAGCGAAGGAAAACAAGGAAAAGAAACCCTATTCTTGGCCTTATGCAAAGGAAGTCGCCAATTCTAAGCCTCATTCTTCTACCAAGGTCGAAGGTTTCTTAAAGGTTGATAAAGGCAAAGGGACCCTTTGAGGTATTTCTGAGGAAGTCCCTAAGGATCTAGAATCCAAGAAGTTCCTCAAGTGTAAAGGCAACCTATGAGCACTTCTAATTTGAATGCCCTACGAAAGTATCATGACCATCCAAGATATGGAGGAAATTGATGAGCTCATGAAGGAATTAGATAGTTTTCAAGAAGGGGAGTCCATTTCTCAAAAAGAAGTCATAATGCTAGAAATCGATGAAAGATACCTTCACGTCTTTAGGAGGGTCCTTCATATGAAGAATCTCCTTTGGACAGGGAATAAAGAGAGATGATCTTCCACTCAAGGGGAACCGTCAATAACAAAGTGTGAAGTGTCATCATTACTAGGGGAGTTGTATCAATGTAGCCTCCACCACTTTTGTCAACAAGCTTAGCCTCCCATCATTGTGTATTCAAGGCCCTACAACCTCCATTGGCTTAATAAGGGAAGTGATTTGAAGGTAACCAATCAAGCTCTTATCTCTTTTTCCATAAGTAGCAAATACAAGGGTGTTAAGTGATGTTGTGCCTGTGAGTGCTGGTCATTTAGTGCTTAGGTCGTCCATGGCGATGTGATAAACATGTGAAACACGGTGGCTTTGAGAGCACCTTAGGGACTTTACCTTAGAAAATAACATGTTGTGTTCAACACTTTGGCGCCAAACTTAGTCCGTAAGATATCAATTGGGGTGCGAATTGAGGAGAGGGACCTCCATATAAGTGAAATACGGGTAGATATATAGAGCCTTCAGCAAGGGGAATGAAGTCCTAACCTTACTCATGCTTTAAACATAAGTGAGCAAGAGAGTACCCTTCATCCTTTGGCCCAACCCTCATTGAATAATTCAAGGCTTTCTTTCTACAACAACTTCCTCTGGCCTTTCTCCCACACATTGAATAGAGCATCACATTGATTTCATTCCCTATGTTAATTTGCCTGACAAGACTAAGGCTAGTAGTTTTAGTGACTTCATGAATTTAAAATAAAATTTACAGAGTTTCGTGTAAAAATTGGCGATGATCCTAAGCTTATAGCCTTATACGATACCTATAATAGTAATAAACACAAAAGATAATTCTAACTCGATGACCACATGCCAAAGAAAAAGAACTTCATGGGCCATACGCTTAGTGCACATAAGTGGTGAATTCAAATATAACCAAATATATCAATATACAGCTCAAGGGGTCACAAACACAGAGCATAAGGGGTTTACGTCCCAAAATATTCAACTCTAACCAGTAGAAGATAAACAAAGTACTTGACCTTCTAACCTATACAGATGGTCGGCCCAAATAGTCATGCAAAGCTACAAACAACGTACTTTAAATAAATACATAGGCTGGTTTTACATGATCTCTTAAAATCACACGTTGACTAGGATTACTACTTATAGCTCAACAATCAAGTATGGATGTACATTCTTTTTGTAACATATTTACAGAGTCGGCTACAAGAAGTTAAACTTGGGAAAATGGGAAGGAGAAAAGGGTAAGCAAACCATGTGCTCAATAGGTAACCTACCCAAAAAAAAAAAAAAAAAAAATCTTTGCACACAATAAATATTTACATGATATAGTACTTAATGGTGGAGCCAAAATTAAAGTATTTTACCAAACTTACAAAGACACCACTCGCAAAGAACAATTAGGTAACACAAACAGTACGTATTCTATAAAATGTCTCAAAGCATCACATCCTACAGTAGTTGGACAGGGGGTTTATGCTTACAGTTTATCTTAAATCTAAGATGAAAATCAATCTTTAGCAAAAGCAACCCATATTTCCTAAAACAACTAACACACGCTAACTGTGGTCATTAAAAAAAAGAAAAAAAAAAGAGGAAAGATAGTTCTGATTCAGCTGAAACCATTTTAAAAATTAATATAGTTTTCTCAACATCAAATTTGAATTAACATTGGGATAAATAGTTCATGCTCTCCAATTAAGTAAAAGACACTTTCTTGGCATCAAACATGCTATCTAATGCTCTCGTATTTGCTGACCATCACCCATGACATGTAGCTATCCCACGGCCTCCTAAAGTCAAGAAGAATCGTACCCTTGATAGGGCAGTGATCAACTGGACTACACATGCTATTAGGATTCCCAGATCGTGTGATGTCATGGCTGTAAGACTGAGTTTTCTTTAGCACTAGCATCCTTTAGTCCATAAAACCATTCAAAACTACACCAAACTGCTTTCAAATGCTCGAATAAACATCACACACTTTTAAACATATTGTTAAAGTATAAATCCTGGGCGTTCAATTATTAGCTTAAACTTTTGGTTGACTTGGTCCTTGAACATGGTATCAAAGCCTTTTTGAGATAGAGCCTTGAGTCTGAATCTCAGTGATAAGCCTCTATTTCGACCCCATTTTAGCCCCTATTTGACTTCTTTTTTCCCGCATTTTCACATTTAATCATGTTAAGAAAGGGTCAAATCGGCCTCTCTTAGCATACATTTTACTCATATAGCATCTTTCTATATTTTCAGGGACTTTGTCGAAGAAACGAAAAGATAGATGACATTTAGCAGAAAAGAGCGCTAAGGAGGCGAGTTTAAGGCCGTGAAAAGGGTCACTCAACATCGCACGGAAGCATCAGAGATCGAGCACGGGGACCCCACGTCGGGTAGCCCGCCCGTGCCACGCGAAGCTGGCACGACAAGCTAGCCAGCAATGTGGCACGGCCTGGCTATTCCATGTGGCACGACCATGCCACGTGTCACCGTGTGGCATGGCCGTGCTTCCCCTGTCCAGCTTCGCGACTTAAATTTTCCTCGGGGCTACTTTAGGGGCCTAGTTAGTTTTCTCTTTTCCTCAGACTTCCTTTAGGTGATTTCTTAGGTTTCGCTAGAGAGTTTATTTCATGCTTTTGGATTATGCTATTGGATTGAAGTTTATTCCACCTTTAATTCATTCGATAAATTCCAGGTTATCTTTCTTAATTCTTCCTTTCCGTTGTTCTTGATTATTTTAGGGTTTGGTTATCATGATTATTGAATTGAATGCTGTGATTGTTGTTATGAAGATGATTTAGGCTAAATCTCCCAACTTGAGTTGGGATTAATGCCAACTATGTGTTGTTGAATTATGGATTAGCCCCTACCCTTACTTTCCCCTTGTTTATTTACGATTTCTACTATGCACGGCTGCACACCACATGCTCGATGAATTGCTTGAAATGGCACTCATCCATCTTTACTAGGGTTTAAAGGAACGTTGAGAGACGAAACCTTTACCTAGTGCGACTTAGTATATAATTAAGGTTTTAATATGAAAATAATTAAGATTCTAATTGGGATTCAAGATTGTGAATCTTGTAATCCTTCGACTTTTAGTCCCATAAGAATAGGTGACTATAGTTGTAGAATTAGTCTTGACCATCGAGAGAGGGAGGAGATGGACCTAACTGACGATCTTTCTACTCATAATGCATGCTTGGGTTTGTTTGGCGGGGTTAATAAATGATTCACTGGCATAGTCGTGCTGTTAATTCCAACCTAGATGCTTCTCATTATGCTGTTTATTTTACTACTTAGTCGTTAGAATTCCCCTTAGTTTAATTCTCAATCAAAAATTATGATCGCCTAGATTGAGTAATCTAATTAGTTCTAGTAATTAGAACCAAGTTCCCTGTGGAAGACGACATGTACTTGTCGTGTGCTAGCTACAGCTACGCCGTGCACTTGCAGTATAAATTTAAAACGAACAAGTTTTGGCACCGTTGCCAGGGAACTTGCGCCTTCCAATATTAGAACCGATTCGAATACTCTAGATTAGGCATTTCTGGTTTTTCTTTTGTTTTAGTTTATAATTCTTCTTATTCTTGCTAGACACTATTTACGCCATGGTAGTATTTGCTTTTGTTTGCGCAGGAGGAGTCAAAGGGATCAAGACCTTATCCTATTGGACCCTGAGATAGAAGCAGCAGCACGCCGGCGTAGCGGAGAAGCAAGAAAGAGAAAGAAAGCAGAAGTAGCGATGGCAAGGCAAGACCGAAGGGTGTTGCGCGATTACGCCCTGCCACAAGCATCGGGTATCATATTGTCTATTGTGAACCCGACAGTCAAAGCCAACAACTTCAAACTCAGTCCTGCGCTCATCACCTTCATGGAGCAGGATTAGTTTGGTGGGCATCCTGCAGATAACCCCAATGCGCATCTTCGCAAATTCCTTACAAAGTGCAACACCATCAAGATAAACGGGGTGTTACACAGAGGCAATTCGACTACGGCTCTTCCCTTTCTCACGGAGGGACAAGGCCAGCGATTGGCTGCAGAATAAGGAACCAAACTCATTCACCACTGGGGAGGGTCTTTCAAGACATTCCTCAGCAAATACTTTCCACCTGAGAAAACTACAAGGCTAAGGACTGAGATCACCTATTTCACCCAGAGGGATGGGGAGTCCCTTTATGAAGCTTGGAAGAGATTCAAGGATCTCCAGTGGCAATGCCCTCATCATGATGTGCCTAACTGGCTTCTAATTCAGACATTCTATAATAGACTAGAACAGTCAGTCATGACATCAATATATGCCACTGTAGGAGGAGCTCTTATGGGAAAATCTATTGAGGCAGCGAAGGCTCTGTTGAAGGAGATGGCCTCTAACACCTATCACTGGTCAAGCGAGAGAGTCACCCCGAGGAGAACTGGTGGTAAGCATGACGTCGACACTATCACGCTTTTAGCCAGCAGAGTGGACGCATTAGCCCAGATGCTTCACAAGATAGGGACTTCTTCCACTCCAGGCAGTTCTGCAATTCCAGCTGGGATCTAAGCGGTCTGTGAGACTTGTGGTGTGCAGGGGCACACATCCGTCGAGTGCTTCAATGGTCCCTTCTCCATTAAGCACGCTAACGCCGTACATAACTTCAATCCCAGACCACAAAACAATTCCTATTCGACTGCTCAAGGTTCGGGATGGAGGAGTCACCCCAACCCTCTCTACAAAAATCCCAACCCTCCATCTTAACATGCTATGTAGTCACCAGGGCTTCAGTATATAGCTCCCTATACCCCGGCCCCTCCACCTCCTCAACCCATATCACATCTGGAGAGTCTCATGGAGCAATTCATAGCGACTCAGACCAAGACTAATAAAAGTCTTGGTGAATCAATCAACCTAATGACCTCCAGGCTCGATGCTATGACCGCTCATTAGAAGACGATGGACACAAAGATCGCCCAGATCGCCCAACAAGTGAGCCACCTATCCCGACCTCTAAGGCATCTGCCAGGCCAGTCCGAGACTAACCCTAAGGTCACGTCAATGCCATCTCCATGATGAGAGAGGGGTTAGAGGAGAGCCCGGTGATGGTTCTCCAGGAGGTGGTTCCAATTGCTGATTTTGCAAGAACAGAGGGGAAGAAGAAAAAAGAGAATATGAGTTCTGTTGGGGACCCTAGTCCTACACCTTCTGCTCGTACTTACCAACCCCCAGTGCCTTTCCCTCATAGACTAGCATGGTCCAAGCTATCTTAGCTTGAACATAGATTCGTGCGATTTCTGGATACTCTACGCCGAATCTATGTCAGTAGCCCTTTCATGGAAGCTCTCAAGGACGCACCTGCCCATTGGAAGTTTTTGAGAGAGGTCCTATCCAAGAAGGGAGAACCTAGAGAAGTTTCAGTGGCTCCTATTGGCAGGTCCTGCAGCGCGCTCTTACAGAGGCGGTCGCCATCAAAACTGCAGGATCCTGGCAATTTCTCTATTCCATGCTGCATAGGAGATATGCAGATTGAGAAAGCCCTTTGCGATCTGGGCGCCAGCGTGAGCCTTATGCCGCTCTCTCTCTGCACGAAGCTGCAACTACAGGACCTCACGCCCACCAGCATGACTATTTAGCTAATAGACTACTCCGTCAGGTAGCCTGTCGGCATTCTGAAGCATGTCCCAATCCAGGTGGGCAAGTTCCTCATCCCCTGTGATTTCGTCGTTCTTGACATGGATGAGGACTTCCCGACCCCACTCATCTTAGGTCGCCCATTCCTTGCGACTGTCGGGGCAGTGATCGATGTTCAGGCAGGCACTCTATCCTTCCAACTGTGTGGGGTGAGGGTGGATTTCAGTTTTCCTCCTTTCGCACTGCCTTCAGCGCCCGTCCTTCCTTCACCTTCTAAGGAGCCTATCCCTATTTCCTCCTTCAATGCTGTTTCTG
>NCQT01115645.1:13526-23930 GCA_002740465.1 Stenocereus thurberi
ACCATGGGTGGGCACCACGACCCGTGGTGGCTACCACGGGACCGTGGCTGGCTTCCTTTCCCTGGTTTTAGCTTAAAATGAGGCAGCAAGGACCCCTCCACAGTCTGTGGTGAGCAGTTATTCTGGCATTTCTTATTTAGATTGATGCCTCTTAAGCCAAAGGACATGCCTCTTCAGAAATACCCGCGCAAACTGATGCCTCCTCAAGTTAATAAGACATGTACATAAGTAACATACACAATCCATGTGAGTGCTTGCACTCCATTGATTGAACTTTGAGAGAACCTTGAACATTAGAATTGTTCTTCAGTATCTTATCCCTAAGATTATTTGCGGCACAGCAAATAAGTCTTAAGGAAAATGATTCTGTCACGATTTGTTGAATTATTCAATACCACATTCAACTCATTGTTCCAACAATCTTAAGGCTTATTTTCATAATGACAACAGTTCGTGAGATAACCTCAAACTTTCAGAAACTAGACAAATTTTAGGTGTCGGGTTCCGTCGGTGGCAAAAGAAGATGTACTTTCTTCTAACCACTTTGAAGGTTGTGTATGTTCTAAACACTCCTTATCCCATTAAGAATGATAATAAAACTCTCGAACAAGCCCGTCGGAAGTCAAAGTTTGAGAATGATGACTATATTTGCCAAGGACACATATTGAACAGCATGTCGAATGCCTTGTTCGATGTGCATCATGGGGTAGAATTCGCAAAGGCTCTTTGAGATGCCTTAGAGAACAAGTACATGATAGAGGATGTCTCTAGTAAGAATTTCCTTGTAATTCAGTTTAATAATTATAAGATGGTCGAAGAACATTCCATTCTAGACCAATTGCATGAAATTCAACATATTTTAAGTCACTTCAAGCAACATAAATCACATATGGATGAGTCTATTATAGTGTCTTCTATAATAGACAAACCTCCCCCTTCTTAGAAAGACATCAAAAGAACCCTAAAGCATAAAAAAGAAGAAATGTCTCTTGAGGATTTAACTAACCATCTTCGTATAGAAGAAGAATTGCATATTCAGGGTGAATCAAATAAGCATGTCTCCAAGATTCATGTGGTCAAAGATGGAGAGTCGAGTTATGGATACAAAGGGAACAAGAAGAGGCCTAGTAAGGACTACAACAACAACAACGGTAACAAGAAGGCAAATGTGGTTTGTTGGAAATGCAACAAATCGGGCCATAAAAAAAGAGATTGTACCATTTGGAAATGCAAGCATGGATTAAACAACCAAAAAGATAAAACAAAGGACAACTTTGTAGCTATGATCTTTGATCAAATCAATAGTGTCCAAAGTGATAATAATTGGTGGGTTGATTTCGGGTGCTTCCAAGGATGTGTGCAAGGATGTGTGCAAGGACCGCTCCTTCTTCAAGACTCTTAACCGGTTGAAGATGGAAAAGTGCTATACATGGGCAATGCATCTACTTTGATGTCAAAGGAATAGGCCAAGTAGAATTAGTCTTTACTTCCGATAAAACCCTTACATTAAATGGTGTACATTATGCACCGGAAGTTAGGAAGAATTTGTTTCTGGTTTTTTTCTTAATAGATTTGGCTTCAAACAAGTATACGAGGCCAACAACTTTATTATGTTCAATGGTAGTGTCTTTGTGGGGAACGCTTATGCTTGAGGTGATATGTTCGAACTAAATGTAATCACTACTTCTAGTGCTAATAAAGTGAATGATTCTGCTTACATGCTTGTGACTTTTGTTTCTTCTCTATGGCATAATTGTATTAGATATGTAAATTACAAAAGATTGAAAGACATGTCTAGACTTGAGTTAATTCCAAACTTTAATGGAACCACAGAGAAATGCAAGACTTCCATGTTAACCAAAATCACTAAAATTTTTTTTTCCTAATGTTGAAAAGATCACCAAATTACTTGAATTGATTCATAGTGGTTTAGGTGACTCTCATAACACTCCTTCTTTTGGAGGAAGAACTACTATGTCACTTTCATTAATGATTTTTCAAGGTATTGCAAAGTGCATTTATTGTATGCTAAAAATGAAACACTAGCCAGGTTTAGGATCTTTAAGAATAAGCATGAGTTGCACTGTGAATCTTTCATTAACAGACTGAGATCGGATATGGGTGATGAATATTATGATTCAAGTTTTTCAATCTACCAGTATAATTCATGAGATCATAGCACGGTACACACCACAACAAAATGGTGTGGCTGAAAGGAAAAACCAGACTTTAACTGAAATGGTAAATATTATGCTTTTTAATTTCAGTTTAAACGAAGACTTTTAGGTGAAGTAATGCTCACAGCATGTTATATCCTAAATAGAGTTCCTAATAAGAGGAGTTCTATTACCCCTTATGAGTTACAGAGTAAAAAAAAACTGAACCTGAGTTATTTCAAAGTTTGGGATTGTAGGGCTATTGTAAGAGTCCTAGAATCTAAGAACAAAAAATTAGGAGAAAAAGGAATTGAATGCACCGTTATAGGCTATGATGGGCATAGCAAAGCCTATAGGTTAATGGTCATTGAACCAAATGCTTCGACTGCGGTGAACAATGTAATAGAGTCAACAGATGCAATTTTTGATGAAAACAAACTTTCTTCAATTCCTAAACCCAATTATCTTATTCCAAATGCTATGTCTCCAAGTAATGGTCTAGAACAAGGAAACATGGTTGAAGTAAGAAGTAAGCAGATTAGAAAGGAGAAATACTTTGGATCGGATTTCTTTATATACCTAGTAGAAGGGACTAAGGATTTCATTGAAAATGAAATTCCCTATGTGTATAGCAATAACGAAGATCCTAGTACTTTTAAAGAGGCTATGAACTCTCAAGATGTCCATTTCTGGAAAGAAGCAGTCCAAGCTGAAATGGACTCAATAATGGAAAATAATACTTAGGTCTTAGTTGATTTACTTCTTGGATGTAAACCTATTACATCAAAATGAATTTTTAAAAGGAAAAGGAAAAGGAAAATAATAAGGGGCTTTAATCAAAGACATGGTATTGATTACTTTGACACCTATACACCAGTAGCTAGGATTGTAACCATTAGAGTACTCGTTGCTCTTGCTGCAATTCAAAAGCTAGTGATTCACCAAATGGATGTAAAAACTATAATCTTGAATGGTGAGTTACAGGAAGAGATGTCTATAAAATAACCAGAAGGTTTGTGATTCCAGGTCAAGAAAAGAAAGTATGCAAACTAATTTGATGAAGTAGTGCTTTCAGTTGGCTTCAGTATCAATGAACCTGACAAATGTGTTTATTCTAAGTTTGAGCATGGAAAAGGTGTGATTATATATCTATATGTCAATGGCATGCTTGATGTTTGGAAATGATTTAAAGGAAGTGGAAAAAACCAAAGGTTTTATATCCTCCAAGTTCTCCATGCAAGACATGGGGGAGGCCAATGTTATACTTCGCATCAAGATCATTAGAGATAATGATGGCATTTTGTCAATCTCATTATATTTAGAAAGTACTTGGGAGGTTCAAATGTCAAGATTGTTCCCCAGTAGCCACTTCTTTCGATTCAACTTATAAATTGACTCGAAATAGTGGAAGACCTATTGCACAACTTGAGTATGCAAAGGTCATAGGATGCTTGATGTATGTCATGACAAGCACAAGGCCGGATATTACATTTGCAATTAGGAAACTAAGTCAGATATACTAGTAAACGTAGTAAGTTTCATTGACATGCAATACGTCGAGTTTTGAAAAACCTAAAGAAAATTCAAGAGAATGGTCTGTTTCATTCAAGTTATCCTTCGGTCATAGAAGGATACTCACATGCAAGTTAGATAACTGATAGGAAGGATTATGTCTCGACATCAGCTTGGATATACTTGCCTTGTGGTGGAAAAATATCTTGGTCTTCCAAGAGACAAACGTGCATTGCAAATTCTACCATGACTGCTAAGTTTATAGCCTTAGCTGCAGCCACCAAGGAGAAATAATGGCTACAAAATTTGTTACGAAAAGGGCCTTTACGACCAAAACCAATATCGCACTCTCCATCCACTGCGATAGCAAATCAACACTATCTAAGATCTATAGTCATGTGTATAATGGCAAATTAAGGCACATTGGAATTAGACATGCCTATGTTCACCAATTGATAAAGGATGGAGTAATCACTGTTGATTATGTGCAAACAAGTGAAAATCTTGCATATCCTTTAACAAAAGGTTTAGCAAGAGACTTATGTAATGTTTCGTTAAATGTAATCAGCCTTGTAATGCAAACAAGTTTGTAATTTTGTTTTCATTACTTTGTTAGGTTGCATGAGAGTATAGCAATAAAAGAACTGTCTTACAATTATGATTACCACAAACTAAGTAATCATGATTGCATTACAAAGTTGATTGCATTACATTGCCATTACATTACATTCAACTAAACATCAACCAAACATCACATTAGTGTTGAAAACATTAAGGGGAATGGGACTTAAGCCCACATCTTTGCTCACTAATAATGAAGCCTCCATTAATACTTGATATGACGTCGCATCTTAAGTTCAATAAGTGACAACATTATATAGTGATTGCTAGCACTGACATATTTCATCACAAGGTAAGAGTGCTCGTAAATTGTAATGTTATAAGAGGGTGAATCATGCTCTTAATGAACCTTGATTGAATGGCTTGTGTTACAGAAGCATGATTCTAAGGTCTACCTATATTAGTGTGAAGTGTAGCCACTTTAAAGAGCTATAAGGCTTGGCTTGATACGCTCATGAAGGATATGGACACATGGCTGGATAATTGTGTCAAAATGTCAAGTGTAGATTGAAATTTGTGTGTGCAATGTATCCAATTAATAAAAAATGATGCAGAGTTCAAAGACTGGTCTACTATTACATTTATTCGGACGTTACTGTGTATTTATCTTCTTTCTTGAATGACGGGGGACTACATGCCTTGAAAAAGCGAAGGTTGTTGAGATAATTTTCAAGACAAAAAGGAATGGATCCACCACCGGCGGACCGTGGATGGCACCACGGCCCGTAGTGGTCAACACGGGAAGCCCGTGGCTAGGTTCCTTTTCTTGGTTTTGGATTAAGATGGGGTAGTTATTCCAGTATTTTTTTATTTGGATTGATGCCTCTTAAGTCAAAGGACATGCGTCTGCAGAAATATCCGCCCAAACTGACACCTCTTCAAGTTAATGAGACATAGGGGTGGCAACTTCACCCGCACCCGATGGATATTTATGCTACCCGACCTGAAAAAGCGGATGAAAACCCGAAATATATATGGATGATGGATGATGATTTGACGGATTGGATTGAATCCGGGTGATGCCCCATCGGACTCGTCACCCGATTCATCACCCGCTTAGTCATCCACTTGTTTACCTGCTATTTGCACTTAGTTTATTTTTTATTTTTGACCTTTAAATTTTACTCATTTTTTAAACAATTATATTGTTAATTCTATAATTTTCATCAAAACTAATATGATGAATATGATATTTATTTATTCTTTATACCTAAAATATCTTTTTTAATCTTTTAAAAAGGCAAAACTTACTTTTTTATATAAATTTGCTAACATATTACACATAAACTTTCATCACCCGTTTACAATCTAATCCGCCCGTTTCCACCCGTGGATGGTGGATGGAGGGATTGGATTTAGATTTTTATGGATGATGGGTGGATTGAATGAAGCGGATTAAAGCAGGTGATGGATGCAAATGATGGTTCACCCAACCCGAGCCCGATCCATTGCCACCCCTAAATTGAGACATGTATATGAAGATGAAGAATGTACATAAGCAACATACACAATCTATGTGAGTAGTGCTACCCCTCCTTTGATTAAACTTTAAGAGAATCTTGAACGTTATACTTGTTTTTCAACACCTTTTCCCTAAGATTATTTGTGGTACAACTAGGGATGGCAGATAGTCCGAATTCGATGTATCCGATCAGACCCGATCTGAGGCAAAATTATTTGATTCGGATCCGATAAAAAATAATCTAATTCAAATCCGATAAAAATAATTCGAATCCGACTTCGATCTCTTTGCATTTAGAGGATGATCCATCCAATCCGACTAACATCCGACCCGAAATCTTTTTTTAATAATTTCACATTTGTTTGAAGATAGAAAAATCTTAATATTATAATCCTACAAAAATCCGCATGAAATTCGCATTCTATGTGCAATAGAGTTTTCTTTGTTAACTAATTTCCTGTGCCCTTCCGATCTTCTTCTCAATCTCTCCTTTTTATCAATCAAAGTTGTACTTTCTCCCCTTTGCTTCCGGTTGTTGTACTGCTATTCACCCCTTTCCCCTTAAAGTAGATTCCCATTCTCTTTTTCAAACACTTTTTTACTTTAACATATTAAATGTTTGATATGAAAAGTTATTTGACATAAAAAGAGGTGTTTAACGTTGCATTTACGAGTGCGTAAAAACAAGGTTGGAAATAAAAAATTATGCAAATATTGAACAAAAATGTATAATCGGATTATATCCAATTATATCCGAATTTAATCGATCCGAAGTCGATCCAAATCCGATTTAACATTCGATCCGATGGAGTCGAATTTGGATTGAATTTTCAAATGGATTATTAATTGGATCGGATTTGGATGTCTACACATCCCACCCGTTGTCAACCCTAGGCACAACAAATAAGTCTTAAGGAAAGTGATTATGTCACAATTTGTTGAATTATCCAGTACCACATTCAACCCATTGTTCTAGCATATACCGCTTCAGTCTCTATGAAATCAATCAATATCTTAAAATTTCTCATCAACTTTGTTCTCTTTTGGCAGGTCTATATCAACTATAGTTCTGCAAACTCATGATCTCTAGCCATTAGATCTTACCAACACAGGTTGATTCAAATGGTTTGGCACTTGTTCCTCTCAAGTAAGGTCTCGGATTCGAGTCTTGTGAATGCAGAAAACCTCTGATGGGAGAGCTCTACCCCTAATTGGACGAATAGTAGCTCGAATCCAGTGAAATGGAGGATCCAAGACCAAAAAATCAATGGGTTACTATGAGCCTCACAGCCAATAACCAGCTCACGTGCAGCAATGAAAAACAGTTTCACCCATTACCTCGAGTTATCTTACAAGCCAAACTTTACAAATCCAGCTCTTTAAATTTTTACCTTACTCTATCTTAAGTCTTAGCATATCTCCGACACTCAAGAACCATAGTGCAAACACTGATGCATTCTAGCAAATCTGACAAGCATGATTTCATGATTGTAATAATGTACTACCCCAGACTAGCCATAGCTTTTAACTAAAATTTCTCAAGTATATTTATCATCAAACTGAAGTTTCGTCAAATCAAATGCTGGTCTAGAAGAATGCTTGCTACGCAATGAAATTCGCAAATCACAACATTGAACAAAAAATCGAATTCTCCACTGATTTTCAGTCGGTAAAATGTCGATTCGCCCACTTAAACTCGTCAGATCAATTCATAACCAACATCACATCAGATCCGACCCTAACCCAGAAAAAAACCCCAACAATCTGAGCTCAACAACTTCACGGAATATCAAAAACTAACCATTTCCAAAATTGGTCATCCTAGATCAAGAGAAAGAAGCACCTCATCAAAAAAAAAAAAAAAAAAAAGAGGCTAAAATCATAGGGAAGACAAAGTACCTGATGTAAGAGAGACCATCATGAAGAGAGTGGCGAATAAGGCGCTTAGAAGAAGGAGAAGGAATACGAGAGCGAGAAGCAGCAATGCCTTCACTACCGCCTGCAAGAAGATAAGCATTGCCGACTTCTTGGAAGGATTTCCAGTTGTAGTTGTGAATGGAGGCGTTTGATAGCTGAATCAAACAAGCTAATAATAGTGTGAGGAGAACTCGGAGAGACAGTGGTACTGTTTTGGGTTGGATTTGGCCATGGATCCCGAAATCCATGGGAGCGAACTTGGCGTGTTAGAGAGAGGACGCGAGAGAGGCGGTGGGTGAGAAAGGACCAAAGGAGTGTTTAGCGTTCTACCACTACCAGTACTGGTAGTTGAGCTTGCTATTCCATTTTCCTTTCGATCTGACAGTCGTTGGAACTAGAAATCACACCTGTCGTTGGGATGTCCCCATAATTATATGCAATGCATAAATTAAATGTCTTTTTTTAAACTAAATTAATCTTTAATTTAGGAAAATTTTGGACGTGAATAATATAAATTTTGATTCTTTGATATTATTAGAGTGAAATAAGTCGAACTTTAAAAATAACAGTCAGTGATGTAAACTTTTTGCCTATTTATTCTCAATAATATGCATCTTAAAAGACATAATATATAGTGAATTGAAATCAATGTATATGAGTTACATTGTTCGAAGTACAAATTATTAACAATAACTAGCAAAGACCCTTGTGTTACCTCAGGATAGAATTTTTAGATATCTAAAAGATATTTTCAAAGTATTATTGAATAATTAAGCTCGGTGTCAATGTGTTGATAAACAAATAATATAAATTCCAATCTAACTCATAAGTTCAGCGTAAGTAGTAAAAATAGCATTGAAAGTGTAAGATTAACTTTTTGAATTGTGATATGTTTTCACATGTGTGTTGTATGAGGACATAAATTTTCAAAGTATAAAATGCACATTTTTAAAATACCCTACTATAATTATTCAATGCATATAATATTTCAATTAAGACAGATAGATATGTAACTAAAAGTGTTTAGATGTAGCTACCCATGCGTTACACTGGGAAGTAACTATGTAAAATGACCATTGGATAATTATAATTGGATAGCATATGATGAAATTGAAATGTATAATCCATACTAAAAGAAAACGTTTAGAAAGAAATAACATATTTGATAGCAACATCACAGAAAGTCAGTTAGCAAATGAAATGAAACGTATATAATAATCTCATTAAAACAAATGACTGTAGACACGAATTTCTAAATGTATATGTGTTTGTAGTTACATAAGGGGAAGTAAAATTAAAAACAAAGAACTCATTGTATTTTGCACCCGCACATACATAGAGGCAACCAAATTTTTTTTAAAAAAAAAAAAAAAAACCATTGCATAGCATGAAAATTTAATATAAGTGACCTATGAAGAACACATAGAACAATTATTTAAATTGTACATTATAAAGAAAGATTAAACACAAAGGAACAATACCAAATGACAAAATAGTCATATTTTTTAAATAAAATACTTGAAACAAATATATTGTTCTTTCCTTTAACTTGAGGAATAACTTGTTTATGAGATGAACACGTATCTTATTATAGTAATTAGTGTTCACCCATGTGTTGCACTGGAATATAACTTTTTATGAATACTAGTCTTATACCTTTGCAATGCAAGGATATTACTAAATTTTTATTTTAAATTTATTAGTATAAATAAGAAACAAAAATATATTAGTTTTGAAGTAGATTAATAGTTTTATAACAATATAATTATTATTTCCTTTCTTTTTTTCGTTTAAATCATTTTAAGTTCCTTTTGTTTTCATATCCTAACAATAATGATATACTATTTACTATTTTTTCAAAATTATCTAACATGTGAGACACCCAATGTCTTTTGGTGGGCTTATTTTAGTAGTTAAATGGACTATATTTTAATTTAAATTAATTCATAAAAATTATAATACTGTATAAAATATATAAAAATTACTTCCTTTAATTCAATCTAGTATTATATTAATTCAACCCTATATCGACATGTATATATCCAAGTAATCCTACATGGCCATTATACATGTTACTACATGTTATCATATGTTGTTCTATATGTTTAATATGGGCTAATATTGTTGTATGACCATTAGCTGTATTTACAACAACCTCAGGATCAAACCTAAAAGAAAAAGAGTGACAACATTCAAAATCAAGGCTAAAAATGATTAATCAATTTAAAATATGAAAATTAATTATTGCAAATCAAGTTAACCATATGAGGACTTAGCCAAAAATAAAAAGTTAGAAGTGTAAAAAAATGTAACGAATAATTACATTAGTAACATGCCGTAAATCATAGTTAATTAATAACATTAAAGTTAATTAATATGTCTCAACTAACATCTACCAATCATAACATGTCAAATCATTATTTGTGCCACATCATATTGCCACATATCATGCATGCATTAGTTGTATCCAACTTATCTTTTTTTTTTTTTTTTTGGGGGTGCAGTTGCATCCAACTTATGTAACAATAATGATATACTATTTACTATTTTTTTAAAATTCTGTAACATGTGAGACACCCAATGTCTTTTGGTGGGCTTATTTTAGTAGTTAAATAGACTATATTTTAATTTAAATTAATTTATAAGAATTATAATACTGTATAAAATATATAAAAATGACTTCTTTTAATTCAATCTAGTATTATATAAATTCAACCCTATATCGACATGTATATA
>NCQT01115668.1:2776-14538 GCA_002740465.1 Stenocereus thurberi
TTGCAATATTAAGCAGACTCACTACCATATTTTGAGGAAAATACAAAAACCTTTTTTACGGTACGATTTTTAGAAAATAATTAGTATGATCTCTAACGCGGATTGACTTGATTCTCATGCTACTAATGACGAGCTAGGTCCTAGTATGAGGTTATAACTGATAATAGGGAGTTAAATCTACCCATCAACATCGCATATTCAATTATGGGCTCTACTAGGCTTAAACAAGAGGATGATGAAATCCAAACAATTCGACGTGGACCCAGTTTTCATACCAGTTTGTCTTATTTAGTGACTAAGCATCAAAGACATGATCTTTCAAGTGAGTTCCTGGATTTAATCGCATTTAATGTTACATGTAAAGAAAGAATGCTAAAAAAAAGAAGCAATAAATTTTGATGTTCTATTGCACTAATTACTCAATTTAAATGTAATTCAAAGAATAGCATCAAAAACGGATTAGATCTTTATCAAGAAAAATATATAACATAATATGGTTAATATCTTTTTTATAAACCCTCGAACTCACCTTGATTTGGGTTTAGTAAGATCAATGTTCCAGAGATCAAGTTGTTAGGTATGATGAAACCAAATCTAAAATATGTTTGAAATACTAGTGATTATCAGAGTAGAGAGATGAATTGAAGAAAGATTTGTTAGAGGGAGGGCATATACTCCTAGCAACCAATATTGAACAACGTAAGATCAATCTCTCTAGCAAAAAGGATAAAGAGGACTAGAGAAAGGGTTGCCACTCATGTAATAAGAAGATAAATTGAATGTTTGTGTCTTAAGGGAGGAGGATAGACTCATTTTGAAATGATAGGGGACGAATAACTCCCCATTTAAGGCTTATGGATTCTACAATAACTCTATTCCATAAAAACGATTAGGAAAGTATCATGAGATTTTCCTATGCTACCTTAGACTACCAACAAACTGTAGCGTTAGCAGCACACTTGGGTAGTGCTACCAGACCCTTTTTACTATCGTTGAATTGAGGTGGCACGTAAAAGACTATCTCTTAGATAGTTTTCTATAGTGAACCAGGACGAGTGACCTATCACTAGGTCTCACTTACCCTAGGCTAAATGCTATAACTTAAGGAGTATAATTGTGAGGAAATGTGATAACCACCAGTTGATCACCTGCTATTGCAATCATGAAGTCCCAGATTTAAGACACATGCTACAAACACATTCTACACCCAATTTTAGTCCCTTTTTTTTACTTTTTCGAACTTTTATAAAGAAAATGATAAGAAAACATTTTTGAAACATTTTTGAAACCAAAAAAGTAGTGTGCGTCCAAATAGACTCATCGTGAATAATACAACATCTTATGGTTTCTTATAGGTTCTAGCATTTGTTGATGACTATTAGAAATATGGGGATATGTACCTATCATTTTGCTGCTATGATGTGTTGGATGTGTTTAAACATTTTATGGAAGAACTTGAGACCACAATTCAAATAAAGGATCAAGACTCTTCACAGTAATTACAATCATGAATATCTCATAAATATGTTCAAGTAGTTCAGTAAGAAAAAAGCATACAAAGACAGCTTATTAGTTCTAGGACTCCATTACCAAATGTTGATATGGAGTGAAAGTGTCATACATTACTTGACAAGTTAGGTAAATTATGGCCTACCTAACCTCCTATAATGTTTTTATGGGTGCACATCTCACAAGTTACATGCTTGACCATGTGCCAAGGAAAAAGCGTATTTGCCACTCCATATGAGTTACAAAGTTATGTTCATCAAGTACTTGGAGGCATGGTGACCCAGGGCCCTCAATCTCGCTCTTGTGCCGGCAATTTTTCATTTGACTTTTCTTTGTGAAAGTTCAAGTTTTGCAATATTAAGCAGAGTCACTACCATATTTTGAGGAAAACACAAAAACCTTTTTTACAATGTGATTTTTATAAAACAATTAGCATGAACTCTAATAAGCATTGACTTGATTCCAAGGCTATTAATGATGAGTTAGGTTCTAGGGTGAAGTTATAACTAATAATAGGGAGTTAAATCTGCCCATCAACATAGCATATTCAATTACAGGCTCTATTAGGCTTAAATGAGACGATGATGAAATCCAAACAATTCAACATGGACCCAGTTTTCATACTAGCTTGTCTTATTTAGTGACTACGCATCAAAGACATGATCTTTCAAGTGAGCTCCTGGATTTAATTGCATTTCATGTTACATGTAAAGAAAAGAATACTAAAAAAAGGAAGCAATAAATTTTGATGATCTTTTGCACTAATTACCCAACTTACATGTAATTCAAAGAATAGCATCAAAAACGGATTGGATCTTTATCTACAAAAATATATAACATAATGCAGTAATTATCTTTTTAATAAACCTTCGGACTCACCTTGATTTAGGTTCAGTAAGATCAGTATCTCGGAGATCAAGTTGTTAGGTATGATCAAACCTAATCTAAAATTTCTTTGAAATATTGGTGATTATCGGACAAAGAGGGATGAATTAAAGAAAGATATGTTAGAGGGAGGGCCTATACTCCTAGCAATAAATATTGAAGAAAGCAAGATCAATCTCTCTATCAAAAAGGAGAAAGAAGACTAGAGAAAGGGTTGCCACTCATTTAACAAGAAGACAAATTGAATGTTTGTGTCTTAAGGGAGGAGGATAGACTCCTTTTGAAATGATAGGGGAGGAATAACTCCCCATCTAGGGTTTATGGTTTCTACAATGACTCTATTCCAAAAAACAGATTAGGAAAGTGTCATGAGATTTTTCTAAGTTACCTTAAACTACAATAAACTGTAGGTTAGCAGCACCCTTGGTTAGTGCTACTAGGCCCTTTTTACTATTGTTGAATCGAGGTGGCACGCAAAAGACTATCTCTTAGATAGTTTTTTGTAGTGAACCAAGTCGAGTGACCTATCGTTGGGCCAGCCCTTACCCTAGGCTAAATGCTATGATTTAAGGAGTATAATTACAAGGCAACGAGACAACCACCAGTTGATCAGCTCCTATTGCAATTGTGAGGTCCTAGATTTAAGACACGAGCTATAAAGATGTCTTACACCGAGTTCCATTCCCTTTTTTTACTTTTTCGAACTTTTATAAACAAAATGATAAGAAAACATTTTTGAAACATTTTTGAAACCAAAAAAATAGTGTACGTCCAAATATATAGAGATTTATCATGAATAATACGACATCTTATGGTGCCTTATGGGTTCTAATATTTGTTGATGACTATTCGGAATATAGGGATATATACCTATCATTTCGCTGCTATGATGTGTTGGATGCGTTCAAACGTTGTGTGGTAGAATTGGAGACCAAGATTCAAACAAAGGATCAAGGCTCTTCATAGTAATTACAGTCATGAATAACTCACAAATATGTTCAAGTAGTTTAGTAAGGAAAAGAGCATACAGAGAGAACTTACCAGTTCTAGCACTCATGGCCAAATGTTGATATGGAGCGAGCGAGTCATATATGACGTGACAGGTCAGGTAAATGATGGCATACACTAACCTCCTATTATGTTTTTGTGGGTGCACATATCACAACTTACATGCTTAACCTTATGCCAGGAAAAAAGCGTATTTGCCACTCCATTGGAGTTACAAACTTATGTTCATTAAGTGCTTGGAGGCGT
The DNA here is from genome assembly GCA_002740465.1 of Stenocereus thurberi. Lineage (NCBI taxonomy): Eukaryota > Viridiplantae > Streptophyta > Magnoliopsida > Caryophyllales > Cactaceae > Stenocereus > Stenocereus thurberi. The sequence continues at coordinate 6,425 of NCQT01115668.1, forward strand.
GGTGACGCGAGGCCCTCGATCTCGCTCTTGTGCGAGCAATTTTTCTTTTGGCTTTTTCTTGGGAAAGTTCAAGTTTTGCAATATTAAGCAGAGTCGCTACCATATCTCGAGGAGAATACAAAAACCTTTTTTACTATATGATTTTTGGAAAACAATTAGCATGATCTTTAGTAGGGATTAACTTGATACCCAGGCTATTAATCAATGGTTAGGTCCAAGCATGAAGCTATAACTAATAATAGGGACTTAAATCTACCCATCAACATCTCATATTCCATTATGGGCTCTACTGGGCTTAAACGAGAGGATGATGAAATCCAAACAATTCGATGTGGATCCAGTCTTCATACCAGTTTTCTTATTTAGTGACTAAGCATCAAAGACATGATCTTTCAAGCGAGCTCCTGGATTTAATCGCATTTAATGTTACATGTAAAAAAAGAATACTAAATAAAAGAAGTAATAAATTTTGATCATCTTTTGCACTAATTACCTAATTTACACGTAATTCAAATATTTGCATCAAAAACGGATTGGATCTTTATCAAGAAAAATATATAACATAATACAGTTATCATCTTTCTCACAAACGCTTGGACTCACCTTGATTTGGGTTCAGTAAGATCAATATCCCAGAGATCAAGTTGTTGGGTATGATGAAACCTAATCTAAAATCTTTTTAAAATATTGGTGATTATTAGAGAAAGAGAGATGAGTTACAGAAAGATTTGTTAGAGGGAGGGGGTATACTCCTAGCAACTAATATTGGACAAGGCAAGATCAATCTCTCTACCAAAAAGGAGAAAGAGGACTAAAGAAAGGGTTGCCACTCATATAACAAGAAGACAAATTGAATGTTTGTGTCGTAAGGGAGGAAGATAGACTCCTTTTGAAATGATAGGGAAGGAATAACCCCCCATCTAGGGTTTATGGATTCTACAATGACTCTATTCCATAAAAAAGATTATGAAAGTATCACGAGATTTTCCTAAGCTACCTTAGACTACCAATAAACTGTAGAGTTAGCAGCACACCTAGGTATTGCTACTAGACCCTTTTTACTATCGTTGAATTGAGGTGGCATGCAAAAGACTATCTCCTAGATAGTTTTCTGTAGTGAACCAGGTCGAGTGACCTATCACCGGGTCTGCGCATGCCCTAGGCTAAATGCTATGACTTAAGGAGTACAATTACGAGGCAATGCGACAACCACCAGTTGATCACCTGCTATTGAAATTGTGAGGTCCTAGATTTAAGACACATGCTATAAACATGTTCTATACCCAGTTTTAGTCCTTTTTTTTTTTTTACTTTTTCAGACTTTTATAAAAAAATGATAAGAAAACATTTTTTGAAACCAAAAAAACAGTGTGCGCCCAAATATGCAGAGATTCATCATGAACAGTACAACATCTTATGATGCCTTATAGGTTTTGACATTTCTGGATGACTATTCGGAATATGAGGATATGTACCTATCATTTCGCTGCTATGATGTGCTGGATGTGTTCAAACACGGTGTGGTAGAACTGGAGACCAAAATTTAAATGAAGGATCAAGACTCTTCGCAGCAATTACAGTCGTGAATATCTCACAAATATGTTCAAGTAGTTTAGTAAGAAAAGAGCGTACAGAGACAACTTACTAGTTCTAGCACTCCATGGCCAAATGTTGATATGGACGAAGGAGCCATGCATTACGTGACAGGTTAGGTAAATGATGGTATACCTAACCTCCTATAATGTTTTCGTGGGTGCACATCTCACAACTTGCATACTTAACCATGTGCCAAGGAAAAAGCGTGTTTGCCACTCCATATGAGTTAAAAGTTATGCTCATCAAGTACTTGGAGTCGTAGTGACCCGGGGCCCTCGATCTCGCTCTTGTGCTTGCAATTTTTCTTTTGGCTTTTTTTTTTTTGGGATTTGCAATATTAAGCAGAGTCACTACCACATCTTGAGGAAAACACAAAAACCTTTTTTATAATATGATTTTTAGAAAACAAGTAGTATGATTTTTGATAGGGATTAACTTGATTCCCAGGCTATTTATCAATAGTTAGGTCCTAGGGTGAAGTTATAACTAATAATAGGGAGCTAAATCTACCCATCAACATTGCATAGAGCTCTACTGGGCTAAAACGAGAGGATGATGAAATCCAAACAATTCGATGTGGGTCCAGCTTTTATACCGGTTTGTCTTATTTAGTGACTAAGCATCAAAGATATGATCTTTCAAGCGAGCTCCTGGACTCAATCACATTTAATGTTGTATGTAAAAAAAGAATACTAAAAAAAGGAAACAATAAATTTTGATGATATTTTGTACTAATTGCCCAATTTACACGTAATTCAAAGAATAGCAACAAAAACGGATTGGATCTTTATCAAGCAAAATATATAACATAATACAGTTATTATCTTTTTTTATAAACACTCGGACTCACCTTGATTTGGGTTCAGTAAGATCAATATCCCAGAGATCAAGGCATGATGAAACCTAATCTAAAATCTCTTTGAAATACTAGTGATTATCAGAGAAAGAGAGATGAATTGAAGAAAGATTTGTTAGAGGAAGGGCCTATACTCCTAGCAACAAACATTAAACAGATCAAGATCAATCTCCCTATCAAAAAGGAGAAAGAGGACTAGAGAAAGGGTTGGCACTCGTTTAACAAGAACACAAATTGAATGTTTGTGTTTTAAAGGAGGAGGATAGACTCCTTTCGAAATGATAGGGGAGGAATAACTCCCCATCTAGGGTTTGTGGTTTAGTCAATAACTCTATCCCATAAAATAGATTAGGAAAGTATTGCGAGATTTTCCTAAGCTACCTTAGACTATAATAAACTGTGAGGTTAGTAGCACACCTCAGTAGTGCTACAAGACCCTTTTTACTATCTTTGAGTTGAGGTGGCACGCAAAAGACTATCTCTTTGATAGTTTTTTGTAGTGAACCAGGTTGAGTGACCTATCACCGGGCCTGCACTTAACCTAGGCGAAATGCTATAACTTAAGGAGCATAGTTGCGAGGCAATGCGACAACCACCAGTTGATCACTTACTATTGTAATCATGAGGTCCCAGATTTAAGACACATGCGACAAACATGTCTTACACCCAGTTCTAGTCCCTCTTTTTCCTTTTTTGAACTTTTATAAACAAAATGATAAGAAAACATTTTTGAAACATTTTTGAAACCAAAAAAATAGTGTACGCCCAAATATACAGAGATTCATCACGAATAATACAACATCTTATGGTGCCTTATAGGTTCTGACATTATTGATGACTGTTCAGACTATAGGGATATGTACCTATCATTTCGCTACTATGATGTACTGGATGTGCTCAATCATTGTGTGGTAGAAATGGAGACCAAAATTCAAACGAAGCATCAAGATTCTTCACAGTAATTACAATCATGAATATCTCACAAATATGTTCAAGTAGTTTAGTGAGGAAAAGAGCATACAGTGACAGCTCACTAGTTCTAGCGCTCCATGGCCAAATGTTGATATGGAAAGAACGAGTCGTATATTACGTGACAGATTAGGTAAATGATGGCATACGCTAACCTCCTATTATGTCTTGTAGGTGCACATCTCACAACTTACATGCTTAACCATGTGCTAAGGGAAAAGCATATTTGCTACTCCATATGAGTTACAAAGTTATGTTCATTAAGTACTTAGAGGCGTGATGACCTGGGGCCCTCGATCTCGCTCTTGTGCTAGTAATTTTTGTTTTGGCTTTTTTTTGTAAAGTTTGAGTTTTGCAATATTAAGCAGACTTACTACCATATCTTGAGGAAAATACAAAAACCTTTTTTACAATACGATTTTTAGAAAACAATTAGTATCATCTTTAATAAGGATTAACTCGATTCCCAGGCTATTAATCAATAGTTAGGTCCTAGGGTGAAGTTATAACTAATAATAGGGAGTTCAATCTACCTGATGACATCGCATATTCAATTATAGGCTCTACTAGGCTTAAACGAGAGGATGATGGAATCCAAACAATTCGATGTAGATCCAATTTTCGTATCAGTTTATCTTATATAGTGACTAAGCATCAAAGATATGATCTTTCAAGTGAGCTCTTGAATTTAATCACATGTAATGTTACATATAAAAAAAGAATACTAAAAAATTGAAGCAATAAATTTTGATGATCTGTTGTACTAATTACCTAATTTGCACATAATTCAAAGAATAGCATCAAAAAGGGAATTGATCTTTATCAAGAAAAATATATAACATAATGCAGTTATTATCTTTTTTTACAAGCCCTCGGACTTACCTTGATTTGGGTTCAGTAAGATCAATATCCCAAAGATCAAGTTGTTAGGTATGATGAAACCTAATCTAAAATCTCTTTGAAACACTGGTGATTATTAGAGAAAGAGAGATGAATTGAAGAAAGATTTGATAATGGGAGGGCGTATACTCCTAGCAACTAATATTTAACAGAGCAAGATCAATCAATCTATCAAAAAGGAGAAAGAGGAGTAGAGAAAGGGTTGCCACTCATGTAACAAGAAGACAAATTAAATGTTTGTGTCTTAAGGGAGGAGGATAGACTCCTTTTGAAATGATAGGGGAGGAATAACTCCCCATCTAGGGTGTATGGATTCTACAATAACTCTATTCCATAAAACAGATTAGGAAAGTATCACGAGATTTTTCTAAGCTACCTTAGACTACAATAAACTGTAGGGTTAGCAGCACCCTTGGTTAGTGCTACTAGGCCCTTTTTACTATTGTTGAATCGAGGTGGCACGCAAAAGACTATCTCTTAGATAGTTTTTTGTAGTGAACTAAGTCGAGTGACCTATCACTAGGCCTGCGCTTACCCTAGGCTAAATGGCATGATTTAGGGAGTATAATTGCAAGACAATGCGACAACCACCAGTTGATCAACTGCTATTGCAATCGTGAGGTCCCAGATTTAAGACACGTGCTTTAAAGATGTCTTACACCGAGTGCCATTCCCTTTTTTTACCTTTTCAAACTTTTATAAACAAAATGATAAGAAAACACTTTTGAAACATTTTTGAAACCAAAAAAATACTGTACATCCAAATATACAGAGATTTATCATCAATAATACAACATCTTATGGCGCCTTATGGGTTCTAACATTTATTGATGACTATTTGTAATATAGGGATATGTACCTATCATTTCGCTACTATGATGTGTTGGATTTGTTCAAACGTTGTGTGGTAGAATTGGAGACCAAGATTTAAATAAAGGATCAAATCTCTTCACAGTAATTATAGTCATGAATATCTTACAAATATGTTCAAGTAGTTTAGCAAGGAAAAGAGCATACAGAGAGAACTTACTAGTTCTAGCACTCATGGCCAAATGTTGATATGGAGCGAGCGAGTCATATATGACGTGACAAGTCAGGTAAATGATGGCATACAATAACCTCCTATTATGTTTTTGTGGGTGCACATACCACAACTTACATGCTTGACCTTGTGCCAGGGAAAAAGCGTATTTGCCACTCCGTTGGAGTTACAAAGTTATGTTCATTAAGTACTTGGAGGCGTGGTGACCCGAGGCCCTCGATCTCGCTCATGTGTGAGCAATTTTTATTTTGGGTTTTTCTTAGGAAAGTTCGAGTTTTGCAATATTAAGCAGAGTCACTACCATATCTCGAGGAAAATACAAAAACCTTTTTTACGATATGTTTTTTGGAAAACAATTAGCATGATCTTTAATAGGGATCAACTTGATACCCAGGTTATTAATCAATGGTTAGGTCCAAGCATGAAGCTATAACTAATAATAGGGATTCAAATCTACCCATCAACATCGCATAATCAATTACGGGCTCTACTGGGCTTAAATGAGAGGATGATGAAATCGAAACAATTCGATGTGGATCCAGTTTTCACACCGGTTTTCTTATTTAGTGATTAAGCATCAAAGACATGATCTTTCAAGCGAGCTCCTGGATTTAATCGCATTTAATGTTACATGTAAAAAAAGAATACCAAATAAAAGAAGAAATAAATTTTGATCATCTTCTGTACTAATTACCCAATTTACACGTAATTCAGAGAATAGAATCAAAAACGGATTGGATCTTTATCAAGAAAAATATACAACGCAATACAGTTATTATCTTTTTCACAAACGCTTGGACTCACCTTGATTTGGGTTTAGTAAGATCAATATCCCAGAGATCAAGTTGTTAGGTATGATGAAACCTAATCTAAAATCTCACTGAAATATTGGGGATTATTAGAGAAAGAGAGATGAATTACAGAAAGATTTGTTAGAGGGAGGGGGTACACTCCTAGCAACTAATATTGGACAAGGCAAGATCAATCTCTCTACCAAAAAGGAGAAAGAGGACTAAAGAAAGGGTTGCCACTCATATAACAAGAAGACAAATTGAATGTTTGTGTCTTATGGGAGGAAGATAGACTCCATTTTAAATGATAGGGGAGGAATAGCCCCCCATCTAGGGTTTATGGATTCTACAATGACTCTATTCCATAAAAAAGATTATGCAAGTGTCACGAGATTTTCCTAGGCTACCTTAGACTACCAATAAACTGTAGAGTTAGCAGCACATTTGGGTATTGCTACTAGACCCTTTTTACTATCGTTGTACTAAGGTGGCATGCAAAAGACTATCTCCTAGATAGTTTTCTGTAGCGAACCAGGTCGAGTGACCTATCACTGGGTCTGTGCTTACCCTAGGCTAAGTGCTATGACTTAAGGAGTATAATTGCGAGGCAATGCGACAACCACTAGTTGATCACCTGCTACTGAAATTGTGAGGTCCTAGATTTAAGACACATGCTATAAACATGTTCTATACCCAGTTTTAGTCACTTTTTTTTTAACTTTTGCGGACTTTTATAAACAAATGATAAGAAAACATTTTTGAAACATTTTTTGAAACCCAAAAAATAGTGTGCGTCCAAATATGCAGAGATTCATCATAAACAATACAACATCTTATGGTGCCTTATAGGTTCTGACATTTCTTGATGACTATTCAGAATATGAGGATATGTACCTATCATTTCGCTGCTATGATGTGTTGGGTGTGTTCAAACACGGTGTGGTAGAACTAGAGACCAAAATTCAAATGAAGGATCAAAACTCTTCACAGCAATTGCAGTCGTGAATATATCACAAATATGTTCAAGTAGTTTACTAAGAAAAGAGCGTACAGAGACAGCTTACTAGTTCTAGCACTCCATAGCCCAATGTTGATATGGACGAAGGAGCCATGCATTGCGTGAAAGGTTAGGTAAATGATGGCATACCTAACCTCCTATAATGTTTTCATCGGTGCACATCTCACAACTTACATACTTAACCATGTGCCAAGGAAAAAGCGTGTTTGCCACTCCATATGAGTTACAATGTTATGTTCATCAAGTGCTTGGAGGCGTAGTGACCCAGGGCCCTCGATCTCGCTCTTGTGCTGGCAATTTTTCTTTTTGCTTTTTTTTGGGGGGGAAGTTTGAGTTTTGCAATATTCAGCAGAGTCATTACCACATCTTGAGGAAAACACAAAAACCTTTTTTATGATATGATTTTTAGAAAAAAATTAGCATGATTTTTGAGAGGGATTAACTTGATTCCCAGGCTATTTATCAATAGTTAGGTCCTAGGGTGCAGTTATAACTAATAATAGGGAGCTACATCTACCCATCAACATTACATAGAGCTCTATTGGGCTAAAACGAGAGGATGATGAAATCCAAACATTTCGATGTGGGTCCAGCTTTTATACCGGTTTGTCTTATTTAGTGACTAAGCATCAAAGACATGATCTTTCAAGCAAGCTCCTAGACTTAATTGCATTTAATGTTCCATGTAAAATAAGAATACTAAAAAAAGGAAGCACTAAATTTTGATGATATTTTGTACTAATTACCCAATTTACACGTAATTCAAAGAATAGCATTAAAAACGGATTGGATCTTTATCAAGCAAAATATATAACATAATACATTTATGATCTTTTTTTATAAACACTTGGACTCACCTTGATTTGGGTTCAGCAAGATCAACATCCCAGAGATCAAGCTATTAGGCATGATCAAACCTAATCTAAAATCTCTTTGAAATAC
>NCQT01115671.1:4674-15146 GCA_002740465.1 Stenocereus thurberi
AAGTTTAAACTGAATTAGATGTTACGAATAAATTCACTTATTAAGGCCTTGTTCGGCAAAATCAACTGTTTAGATAGCAGATAGCGGTTCAAATAGCGGATAGCTGTTTAGATAGCGCATAGTATTTCTAATTTAGCCGTTAGCAGATAGCTGTTTGAATTAGCGGTTGAAACTAATGTGTTCGATAAATTTAACTACTATTGCTAGCTGATTAATGTAAATTGACATAAAAGAATATAGATAATTTCCAAAGATGAAATTTTTAAAGGATATTTTTCGACTAAAAAATATAAAACGCTACTTTTAAACGTCAAACGTTGATACTATTACCTTTTCAAAAGCGCTGCTTAAAACTCTAAATGTTACTTGAAATACTAGTCAAAATATTAGTTTACCGAACACTAAAATTAACTAATTAGTGTATTGCCCTAGTCAAAATGCTAAAACCTACTCAAGATGCCGTTGTCGAACACGGGCCATGTTTGACAAACAGCTGGTAGCTGCTAGCTATTTGTATTAACTATTAACTGTTAACTGTTAACTGTTTGAGTTAGCTATTTGAATTAGCTATTTGTTTAAAAACAGTTTGGTAAAATTAGTTGTTTATGAGGACAAAAGGTTAATTCTTCAAAAAGTCTTTCCAAAAAACTCATGAAATTAGCCTTTTCAAATTAGCTTTTTAGACCCAAATAGCTCTTCTAAAAATTTTTTTTACCAAACAACCAAATTAATTTTTTTATTTGGTCCAATAGCTAATCTTAGTCAAAAAAGCTCCTTTTGGCCAAACAGTTGTTTGCCAAACATCCCCTAGAATAAAAAAATTTGTATTTCTAATAATATCAATGTTTGAGAGTGTAACAACCTCCATAAATTAATGATGTAATATTTTTCCTCTTGAAAAAAGGACTGATTGAGATGCAACACTCTAAAAGGATATTATCCATCCACCATGTCTGTCTTAGTTAGATGATTTGAGTTTGTTTCACCTAATAGTTCGATTCATGCCAACTTCCATTTTCCCATAGTAACTTAGGGTTTAATTAACATCTATGATATTTGGTTAATGAACTACCTCGTTTAATTAAGATGACTTTTGGATTAATAGCAAAATATTTGGTAGTTACAGTTAATTGACACTAACTTGCAATGAGAGCGACCCTTTCGTCTAATGCCTGGAAAAGATGAGTGGTTAACAATATTAATTAGCGAATCCATTGGCCATCCAAAAAGTAACTTAATTAGCGTTTATGAACTCTCTCCTCAGCCATTGTTGGGCTGTCGAGTATTTGAATGTTCTCTTAGTTTTATTTAAAATAATTTTCTCAAGAGATCGAGATGAAGGTTAATTCAGCAACCATAACATTAGAGAAAATAGTAAACGAAACTACGATCCGACATAAAGCTAACTCCTTATGAGAAAGCATTTTTATACTCATAATTTCAAGGGTTAGATAAGTTTTTGTCAAAATAGTTAGAAGTTTAGAAAAAATACAAAAGTAGTCTTTGAAAACTAACCTTCAATCTATGAAATATATATGTTCAACTTCATCATCTTTATTCCAAAAAAATAAAAAACGATTTCTCTCATGTGCGTTTTCTACAATATTTTTACATCTTTTTCGCTGTATTTATACATCTTTCTGCTACATACACAACTAAACTTAACAAATATTTTTGGTTTAAATTATTCGACGAATAATTGAGCACTAAACAGTAAAACATGATAGCTAATTATTGGCTACATGACCTTATGTCAGATGAGATTAGGAATTTGAAGAGAATATTTTCTTTGATATGAGCCTAACGGTGTCTCCCTGTGTTTCAATTGATGTACATTATTTATCAACAAAAACACCAATTATCCATAAAATAAAACCAACCTCTAATAATTGCAGCCCCATTCCTTAATTAGACGTCATCAATTATTACTGTTCGGAAAGCTGATTTATATTATATATATAGGTACGGTAAGGAAGAAAAGAAGAAGAAATCTGAAATATATTATTGTGCAGCCACCCAAATTCTCATAATAAAATGCCACCTTGGCTTACTTTATTTTAATGTCAGGGACGATGCGTGCATTCGTGCTTGATGCCGCCTGATTAATGGCGTGATTGAATATTATTATGCGGTTTCTTCTTCGTCATCATTTTTTAAATTAAAAAAATGGCGTCTCTTGTCCGCCATTGATGTAGTTGACACTAATTTAAATGGTGTTAATGGCCAAAGCATGTCCAACTTTCTTTTTCAATGTATTACCACCGCATCAAAAGATGGGAGTGTTACCTCAATCCGTAAAATCCGATTAATATTTAACACACAGCATATTTAGCATTCGAGTGAGTGACGAAAATGGGTTTTGTGGGCGTGCGCATCGGTGAGGGATGAGTTCCTAAGATCTGCATTCGATGTACATACCTAATTTGCTAATAAAGCGTGAAAAAAAATTCTAAAAACCCAATCAAAATAGTAAACAGGAAACTCTAATGCTCAACTCTTTAAAGCTCCCCGGCTCGTGTTTCAGCTCGTCATGGTGATCCGCTCACAACCCAATTTTTCCCTTTTTCTGCCAGCTCATAAACGAGACGACGTTGTTCCGTTTATGGCACTAGCCTTTTTTTTTTTTTGAAAAAAAAATTTGACTGTTGCACTGAATTTCTTTTTAAAAAATGAAAATTGTTGCATCCATTTGACTTAGGCAGAATATAGTCGTTGTCCAGGCCCCAACAACTATATTTTGAGCTTTGCAAATTTTATTTATTTATTTTTGATTTTTAATAACTTTTATACATGCCACATTTCACTAGTGAAAAATCACACACAAAAAACACTCAATCTCACATTCTCTAAAAAAATTGTGAAATGGTAAAGAGGGTTCTTATATTAGCAAGAGAAAGTGAAGAGAAGATAGAAGTTTAATATTTTGTAAGTAATTCTAGTGACTAAACTTTAGAATTATTTATATTCATATGATTATTTTGAAAATTGTAATTATATAATTCCTAACAATATATTTTAATCAATTCATTATTGTTAATTTAATTTTTGGAGGCATTCTTTTATTAATGTTTATGTTAAATTATGAATATTATTGTTATTTTTCTTAATATTATTGTTATGTTTATGTGCTAATAAATAATGACACGCTTTACTGTATACAACAATAATTAATCTTCAATGTTAAGTTATAAGATGCTATTCTCAAATTAATGTAGTCAGCATATTTGCTCAACTAAAATTTTGAATTATAATAATACTTTATATGTGAATTGTTAAGTTAAGAATGGTTGGAAACTTTAATGTAAAAAGAATTTAGTGTTGAATTTAATTAATTGTACCTAACACATATGTTCAACTAAATTCATATGTGAATTGCTAATTTATGAAATCTCAAATATAATCTTAAATTCTTCTGTGTTAATGTTATATGTGATCCTTAGGAAATTGTATAAACTATGTGAATAAGTGTTAGGAAATAATGCGAATTATGACCAAAAAAAACAAAATGTTGATCATCTGCTAGCAGTAGGGAACGAGCATGATTTCCCCAATATGTTGGAAAGCATCGACTGTATGTATTGGGAGTAGAAGAATTGTCTAGTGGCTTGGAAAGCATCATTTGCTAAAGGGCTTTAAGGTTTCAACTATCATTCTTGAGGTGGTTCATCATATGATCTTCTTCGGGACGCCTGGAAGTATTAATGACGTAAACATCCTTGACCGTTCCCAATGTTTGATGAGTTGTATCGAGATCGTGCTCCAAAATACGAGTACGTCGTCAATGGTCATGAGTATAAAATTGGATCCTCTAATGGCCGGATGGTTTTTATCCAAGCGACATTTGTGAAAACCATTCCCCTTCCCCGAGGTCCAAAGGAAAAATTATTCGCTCAACGCCAAGAGGCGGTTAGGAAAGATGTTGAGCGAGCTTTTGATGTATTACAACCTCGATTTGGCATAATTCGTGGCCCTGCTCGATACATAAAAGAGAAAGCCATGGCACTAATAATGAAAGTATGTGTAATACTCCATAGCATATTAATTGTTGAGGATGAGCGAGATTCGTATGATCTTACTTTTGATTATAGCATGTCGGAAGAACTACCCCATAGCCTAATATTCGGCATGACGTTCATCTGTGCTATGCGACTTACTTAAGTAGAACAATAGCGATTCGAGACCCTAAAACACATGTGCATCTTTAAGTAGACTTGGCTTGAAGAAATATGGAAGCAACAGAGACGTAGGTCATGATGACATTATGTAATGTAATATTTTGGTTGAACTATTCTATTGTATTTTTTTAAAGTCAAACTCTTGTATTGTTCCCCCCCACCCGAACTCATGTGCTGTATTCAATTTAAGTCAAACTCTTTTTTTTTTTTTCCTTGTTAAGCTATTATAATTTCTTAAAGTCAAACTATTGTACGTTGGACTCTTTTATTAATGAAAATTATTACATTGATGAGTGGTATTCCATATATTAAACTTGCCATCATATTTATTAAAAAAATCGTTACTACAGATAAATTATTCAATTTTTTGAAAAATATTTGAATTTTTTTCCTACAACTTATTCACGCAAATAATAATACCAAATAAAAAAAAACTAGAACTAATTAAATATGTTAAGTGGTAGGATTCATGAAAAATGTTTCATTAGGTGATCCAAGTTGGTGATCCATTTAATGTAAAGGGAAGAGAAAAAGTTGAATTGTGAAATGATGAGAAGGGTGTAGGCCCCACCTGTGATTCAAAAATATGGCTCATCAATGCAAATATTCATATACCTGCTCCTCCTCTGATTTCATATTGGATCTTCTATTTTGTTTGTTGCCTTTGATATAGTCATATTCTATTTCTGATGACATTAGCCTTGAATGTCAATTTACGTTTATACATAGAATAAAAATCCATTTTTCGCCTACAAATATAACTTTGGTGAGTATAATTGCTTTGTGAGCATAATTGCTTTTTGTTTCCTTTTTCTATTACCACTGCTTGAAATTATTCATCAGATAGATCATACATTCGAATATGGATAGAATAAGTGTCACGTTTAGCACTGATGGAGACCATCCTGCCCACACTCCTACTACTCCTGCCCAGCTCAAGGAAGATCCCATCAAGCTCAAAGCGGCCAAGGAATTTGCTATACTATGCAGAAAAGCCGTGACAATGCCGGAAAAACTCACGCCTAATTCGACCACTTCATACCCAGTTTTTGTCACCTGTTTTCAGTCAAATGTAATGGACCAAAATTCTGATGGTTCTTACATCCTTCAAGCCTAGGAAATAAGCTTTCTAACAAGACCAACCACACCTAAGTTGGAGTTCATTTGGTTAGTCAAATAAAGCCCACAAGCACACGGTATTTTAGCCCAGGATAGTTTGGACAGTCTTCACTCTTTGGGCCATAACTTTTTATTGGCTGGTCCAATTGCAGCAAATGAATATTCCCTGAAAACTAGACATCCAGAGCTTTTTAACAAGCCCAAGATCATCGAATTTGGCTGAGTATTTTGAGAGATATGCCTTCTGAAAGTTGGGCTTGTTGCAAGTGTGAACATACTTATCGCCAGTGTGAACATGGTTCTTCCTCTCTCATTTCGGCCTTAGTGCGTTGTTCCTCCTACAAAGCTGAATTTCTACTTCCCTAGCAAGGCTTGAATGTGTGAACTAAGAGGTGCATGGATCCTTTTTTGCTGCTACATCCTTTTCACACCAGGAGACATCAAGAGACACACATTTTCACCCTTGGTGCATCCAATGTATTTTTCAGCTTCGTTTCTTTGTTTTTTCCTTCATCTCTTTTCGTGTATTTCATGCATTTTCATGATGTAAGGCCTCTAGTATAAATAGGCCATAGGTTAAGGTTGTAAGCATCCAATTCCACTCGACTATAAGCAATACAAATTCAGCTTTGAGTGTTCCTTCAAAGTGAGTGTCAAAACCTAGTTCTATATCTTGAGATTTGGCAACCTCAAGTGGTGTTCTAGGTCTCTCTTGCTCCATCCCTAATCAAAGGAGTTTTTATCTTTTTTTTTTTAAATTAATGTTTAATGATATCAAAGTTTACATGGGGAAAAGCCCAAAAGTTATTGCTCCCATGATTGTTGCTATTCAACCACTATAATAATAAAAGAAATTTGAAAATGTCTCTGCCAATTCACCTTTTCCTCCTTTTCCTCTTTAGATGGAGCATACAGCATGGGATCCATCACTTCTACTTGAAAAACAAAAAATCACATGTAATTTGGAAAGACATCTGCTGAGGCGAAAAATAGCACTAGGCAAAAGCATAAGTAGCTTCAACTGTCTGAAGACTATATTTTTTTAATACATCTGCCAAAATGCGGGTCATTAAAAGAGCAATTTGTTTTGTGGTCCAATGGAGCCACAAACGGCAATATAACACAATAGGGGCGGACAAGAATCGAACCTAGGACCTAATATACTCAGTACCTCAGTCTTCGCCACTATGCTAAGGCCTCATTGTTATTAACATTAAGAGATATATCACACTCATCAGTTTATAGACTTTGAGCTATACACAAAACTAGAACGGCCAAGAACCGATTAGATCAAGTAGTCAATGCATTTAAAATATAATCAATAAAAGATCGGCCGAATAATAGACCATGCTAATAGTGATGACTCCATCAACGCGCATTAACAGGTCAGATTTGATCAGCTCGTTAACAACCCCATTACTTTTTCAACCTACTTACCAAACTAATTTATATGTGACAATTAATTAAACTTGTTACCAATGCTTTATACATAAAAATAATTATCATATAGAGTTTTTTTTGTCCAAGTTTGTTTCCTTTTAAAATTGATCAAAAGTAGACAACCCGTTTGTTTACATAAAAAGCCCATCCCAGGCCAAATTGTTAACAGGAGGCCATGTCCCGACCATCCTGGCCCACTTCATAAACGGGCCGACGCTAACCGAAGCTGACTAGTACAATGCCTCCCCCTACATACAATAGCTTATTAATTGACCCTCCGCTTATTACTCCGTCATCAAATGCCTTGTTAGGTATGTCTCCAATCCCCAAAGCGGGACACTAACAGTTAGGGGCCTTGCAGCCCACACGTAAATCCGTAGACACCTATGCGTGAAATATGAATACAAATGTACCGCTGAGAGTCGAACCGTAGTTTTACTGTAAACTAATACCTTCTATGTTGGGCTAGGTGGGGAAAATAGTTGGTGATTTAAAAATCAGATCACGCCTTAAAATGTCAGTAATTCATTTGTTTAAATAAAGTAATTAGAAGCGATAACAGAGAATCCCTAGCTCTCAGTGGGCTGCTTGCTCCCACGAAAACGAAAGCGGATGGCTGCTTCACATGAACAGCAAGGTTAGTAAACATCTCAAAGCCAGGTCAATCTGGAGAATCTTGTAAGAAAGAAAGATCACATGGACTGCCTCATTTAAGCTTAGCCTCACCAGTGGACCCTCGACATGGGCATTCCCAAATAATTCTCTATATCACCGCCACAAGTGATTTTTTGGGCTCAGAATAGTACAAATTTAATGTCCAATAAGTAGCACTGTTACAGCATTTTAACTAATTCAATTACAAGACAAGTGCTTTAACTGCATCTCAGCTGTGCAGAAAGTTTATGAACAAGAAAGAATAGAAAAGACAGAAAGAGAAGACAAAGAATATTCCTAGCCTAAATCTTCTGAAAAGTAACTGCCGTATATCTACAGAGTACAAACTGCACAAACCAAGTTCACCAAAAGCAGGAGCAAGTACCTGTCTATGCATGCCATGATCCTCGGAGGACCTCTTGTTGGTCCTGGGCTATGCAAAAATTTGTTGGATCACAGTCTCAGCATTTCCATTGTATTGTGCCAATAGATGAATGGCATCAGCCCTTGGGAGAGCAAGGAATTCCTGCACCAAATTCACGTAAGAATTTTAGTGCCGTAAAGAGACTTCAACTTGCCCTTGGCCTTGGAGTCCATAGTATACAGACAGATAGGTTAGACAGACGAAAGCAACCAACACTGAGCTCATTGAAGCAAGAGCATAAAGAAGAGGTAACGCAGACAGGTCGATCAACTTCAGACCAGTGCATGTGACACCTTTTGATCAAAGAGGTTTCAGGTTGAAATACTAATATTTCATATTTTTTGAGGGGGGGGAGGAAATGGATTCTGCTATTATAACCCCTCCCCCCTCTTTCTCAACCAAGCTCTTCCCAGCTAGAAAGTTCCCATGAAAGACAACACTCTTCGATGGACCGCTTAAGAAACTAAAGAATTAAAATAAGATAAAAACACAATGTACAGACTCCAATCACATGCTTTCACTCTTAAATCTCAATTCTAGCTCCAGCTTAATTCTTAACCAGCCAAGTACAGGGCCTCCAGGCAGACACACAACTCAACTTGGGGATTAACAACCTCATAGTTACCAAGCTCTCTCTAAACATTCCCTCCCCCAAACTGCACCTTGCAATCCTGGACTCCCAATACAGCTCTTTTGCAATACAAAATGTTCAGGTTCATGTTCCAATCACATGAAAATAGCAATCCGTCTAAGATAGCCATTTTTATTTGACCCTTTGTACTGCGTTGTGCTTGAGAACAAGAACTTTGAGCCCAACACTAGGACTGAATTGTTATAAACAAGTCAACCAGATATATGCAAATTCATTTACATCCTATTATCCACACCCTATTTCCCGTGTTACAGAAAAGCACAAATTGTGATGCTTCACATTGATACAGAAGCAGAGAGAAATGACAAAGGAAACACCAGCACCACTACCATAGAAATGCTAGCAGCCTAGCATGCCCGATGAGAAAAGAACAAACACAGAAGCAGACTATGAGAGAAGGTAACGGAACACAACCAAAAATACATTAACAAAAAGCACATTATTGAATGCAAGGTTTATAACTCACCATTACTTTGAGTATTGCACCTTCATCACAAACTTCTTGAGAGGACACTTGAATTGGGCTGGCACCATCTTCTGGCAGTCTAGTACTAGATGAAACCGTATCTTGAGAAAACCCATGAATATGAGTATCCATATTTGATCCATAAACAGTGTTAGCAACCAACATGCTTTTGATTTCTTTCAGGGCATCAACCTTCAAGAATGATTCAAAACGATCCTTGCACATTTGAACTTTAAACCACTCATTATGAGTATGGATAGTTGCTTGCATGACTCTCATAAGTTGCGGTTCCTGAATACCAAGCCTCCTACCAATTGCAACCTACCCAACCAAATAAATAAATAAATAATTTAATGAATACATTAAACCAGGGTCTTGGAACCTTAAATGCTCCAAATCAACCTCTGCAAATCAGTGGAATCCAAGTTTGCAATACCTAGGCAAACCATAGAAAACATGTGGCCATGCATCTTGTAAAGGCAATGGAAGTTGCATATGCTCAGCTTTCTAATAGCATTCACTCAACGCATCCTATTAAACCGATTGTCCATGGGCAACCTAAACTACAGAATATGATCAGCAGTTCCAACCCATCAAGGACCGTCCAGCAACTCAGCCACCCACTGTGAATTAACATAAAACCTAGCACCTACCATCTTGTTATTAGGAATGGCAGTATAGTCTGAATTCGATGCAAATCCGATCTGATTCGAGGTAAAATTATCCGATTCGAATTCAATAAAAAATAATCTGATTCAGAGTCCAATAAAAATAATCCGAATTTGACTCCGATCCGAGCGGATTTGGAGGAGAGTCCATCCGATCCGATATCTTTTTCTAATAATTTCAACTTTTTTTGAAGATAGGAAAATCCTAATATGATAACTTTCAAAAAATCCGCATAAGGTCTGCACTCTATGTGCAGTACACTCTTCTTTCTTAGCTAATTTCTTCTTCTCTGCTGATCTTTTTATCGCCCTCTCATCTTTGTCAATCAAAGTTGTACTTTTTTCGTTTCCTTGCAGCTTTTATACTATTGTCTATTCCTTTCACTCTAAATTGAATTTGCATTCTCTTTTTCCAACACATTTTTACTTTAACACATTGAAATGTTTAATATAAAAAGTTATTTGACATTAAACAGGTATTTAATATTGCACTTACAAGTAAGTAAAAATAAGGTTGGAAATAAAAAATTGTGCAAGTATTGAATAAAAATACATAATCGGATTATATCCAATCATATTCGGATTTAATCCGATCCGAAACCAATTCGAATCCGATTTAACATCCGATCCGACAGAGTCGGATTTGGATTGGATTTTCAAATCCGATTATTAATTGGATCGGACTTGGA
Source organism: Stenocereus thurberi (assembly GCA_002740465.1). NCBI lineage: Eukaryota > Viridiplantae > Streptophyta > Magnoliopsida > Caryophyllales > Cactaceae > Stenocereus > Stenocereus thurberi. The sequence goes on from NCQT01115671.1 coordinate 14,962, forward strand.
TGTCTATACATCCGATCCGAATCTGACCCGTTGCCATCTCTACTTGTTATCAATTAGATTGCTCCCAGATTAGTACAGCACACTTAGTTCAGCACAATTATCAGGAAAATTAATAGGCAGTTAGGCGCAATAAGCGTATGTATTGCCTCCAAAAATTAGTACAGCAATGAACCACAAGAAAACGA
>NCQT01115710.1:11016-26196 GCA_002740465.1 Stenocereus thurberi
GGGATCTTTGCCCCTTCCCTTTCTCTTATAAATGACCTTATCCTAGCTCGCTTTGAGAGCGAATTTATAACAGGGGAAATCTTTTTTACTTCAAGTGTTCCATAGTCGAAACTTGGGCTACAGAGCATTGGGCTATTTGGGCCTCAAAAGGGTTTCTCTCCATATGTTTAATCAAACTTACTCAAAGACCAATATTCTCAACTTTCATGAAAGAAGTTGTAGTTGTTAGTTACATATAACCTAATTTGTGGCGGTTTTTTTCCAATCATTATTAAGCTCGAGCAGTACAATGCATGCCCACAATTTAAGCATCTTGTCAGAAAAACAACGCACCCTAAAATAAGACCAAACCCACCTAATTTGAATTGAGTATCCACGGTCGTCCTTGACTTTGGAAAATCACCTAAAAAGAGCGAAATCTCAAAAGTTATCTCACTCCTTAGAAAGTACCAATAACTTACACCAATATGGGCTTGCCTCTAGTAACTAAACTACAGTAAAAAACCATGTACAACTGCTCGATGATTGTTTCTCTTCCCTTGGGTTCATGATTGGCGATATGAATCCATTCCCAAAATCATTATGATTGTTGGAGCTTACCGTCGTCCCAAAGTGGAGGGTTGTCACACAGCACTACCTCATTGTCACAGAATCATTGCGCTTTGTCGCCATCATTCTGCCATCACATTGGAATTTGACAAAAGCATCCTCACCCGAATCAACATCATTTGACAACTTTCTGAATCGATATGAATGCGCGTCCTTAATTTGCAAACCGCTTCACATTTTTCGTCTAATAGTTCACTTATGAACATTTTTTTTCCCCAATTTTTTTGGATGTCCTGTGGACATAAGCGAAGCCATGTTAGGAGAAGGGGGTCAATTGACTCCCCATCTTTTTGAAAAAAAAATTAATGTGCGATATTTTTGTGGATAAGAAAAATAAATATATATTAATTAGTTCACAAGTACACAACTTATGAATGTATAGTAAGGTGGTGGTTGTCCCTTGTTTTGGGTGGGAGGTCCCTGGTTCAACTCTTTGTTCTGTCTTTTCTGTTTTATTTGGAAGTACCCTTTAATTTTTTCAATCTTGCCCCTTGCTTAAAATCCTGATTCCGCTAGTGCGTGTGGGCCTGTTCTTTTCCTTGGTAGATTGGGGTTAATTGATAAATGGATAAAAGGTGATTAAAGTAGGTTAAAGTGAGCTAAAGTTAGTATATTTTATTGAAGTGGATTGAAGTGAGTTGAAATTTGTTAAAGTTGGTTGAAGTTGATATATTTGTTAAATTTGGTTAAAATAGTGAGAATACAATTTTGAAGGAGGTGGGTTGAAATTGATTGAAGTTGTTATTTTTTATTGAAGTGGGCTGAACTTGGTAAATTGAAAAAGACCAACAAAAAGAACAGACTCATAGTATAGTGGTCTTAAGCTCAAACATTTTTGAAAGCCACACCCATGAGCACCCTCTACCACAACCCAAGGGAAGCATGATATGAATATATGTGAAAGCTGAAAGAATAGGATTCCATACCTAATTTTTAGTAATAACTGACATTATATAGATACACATCCTTTTTTTTAAATGATGGTCTCATATCTCTAATAAAGAATACTAAAATACAAAGATTTGAGAAGTTCCATATCTTCAAAAGGTACTTAAATATTAAACGCTTATATTTTAAAGTCTTAGCAAATAATCCTTCCGAAAATACAAACGCCCATTAAAAAAAAAAGAAAAAGAAAACATAAAATAACAAGAAAAATTCAAAATTGCACCCCATCTAGTTAGGAGATTAATTAACCATACTTTTGGGAGGATTTAACATCTGGGCACTAGAGGCATGTGCCTCCAGTGACATTTCAGTTCGATTTAGGCAAAAACCAAAATTGTTATCTATGTGTACATTCCTTGTCCCTCATCAGGACCAGGTTATCCTCTCGTTGTGTAATCTATAGCCTTAAATGATAGAATGTGCAAGTAGATGGTTCGACCAAGTATAACATTCATTCATATACCAAATATCATGAAATTGCTACTATTCCGTACTCACGAATGGTAACATAAGTTCCATCCTTCTCTCTCATCCAAAATCATTAGGTCCTCGGTGAAGAGAAATTTTGGACCCGTCATTGCCCATAGCAACTAGCAATGTCAGGGCAACAATTTTTACATATGTGACAGTTTGTGTGACACATAGAGCTGGATAACGTGTCGTGTCGGGTTAGGTTCGTGTTCGTGTCGAACTTAAATGGGTTAAAATTCTCCGAATCTGAACCCGACCTGTTTAACAAACAGGTTGAAAAAGTTCAACCCAAACCGCTTAACATTTAAACGGGTTGACCTGAACCTAATCTGTTTACATAAACGGGTGAAATGGGTTAGGTTCGCGTTACCCATTTACCCACCAACCCATGTAATTGCAACACAAATTTTAACCTAAAAATAACTAACTAAACAAATTACATATTTTTAGACTCTTAAGGCATAGCTTCTTTTAAAAGTATACTAAAATAGCTGCTGATTTATAGGCTCCAGCATATTTAGAGTATATTCCAACAAAACACTGAGCTGCAACATAATTTTACAGCCTAGAAAGTTCACATAAGAACCAAATGCTTAGGTTCCGAACCATGTCCAAGTCAAGTCTTAAACAACCTCAAATAAAGTCAAATTGTCTGAAATTCTTAACAACATAACCAGCAAGTCAACAACTAGCAAATCCATAAAAGAGACCACAAAGCCTAATTCTCCAAAACCTAATTCCCACAGAAAATGTAAACGATAAACTGTAAACGATAAATAAACAGTAAACGGGTTGACCTATTTAATCCTTTTAATTATGGGTTAAATATGTATTTCTTCATGTCGAAATTCTCAGCCTGAACCTAACCCAATTAATGAAACAATTTACCGTGTCAATCCATTTAATTAAACGGGTTCAAACTTCATATCCAAACCCGCTTAACTTCGTGTTGGGTTCGAATCGATAATCATGTCGGGTCAGTTTTTCCAACTCTAGTGACACACATACAAAGAATTTGTCCAGTTTCATGACCTATAGTCTATTGGAACCTATTTGCTATTTTAAGCATGGTATGGCAGCACTGTATTGGTATGCAAGAAGAAGTCAGCATTAATTTTTACAACAAGGGGCCCATTGTTATCTCCCAGACTCCTACGTAAATGACACTATAATAAAATCCAAAACCTGAACCTGAGTCTCGTCATTGAGAAGGACTGAGACTTTGGCCCTATTCAATACATAAAATTAGCTGTTCAGATCGTAGATAGCGGTTTAAATAATTGATAGCGGTTCTAATTTAACTGTTAACGGATAGCTAGTTAGATGAGCGGTTGACATAAATGTTTTCGGTAGATTTAATAGTTGGGTTAACTGATTAATGTAAATTGAAATAAAAAGATATAGATAATTTTCAAATATAACATTTTCAAAAGATATTTTTTGGCCAAAAAATATGAAGTGCTACTTCTGAATACCAAAAGCTAATACTGTTAGCTTTTCAGAAAGACTGCTTAAACGCTACTTGAAATGCTAATCAAAACACTAGGTTACCGAATACTAAAAATTGATTGATTAGTATATTAACTTGATCAAAACACTAAACGCTACTCAAAAACGCTGTTATTGAACACAATCTTCATGCCATTGGGGCAAGTCCTGTTTCGCTAGAAATCTATTTGCCTTCTAGAATCGTCACTCCCCAAAAAAGAAAAAAAGAGCAATATTTCAGCATTACTATAGTAGTGCAAATGGATTTGCACATTTTAAAAAATAAAAAAAAAACGATGCGCACCTTATGGTATCAAAAATATATATCGTCACATAATTAGCATATTTATTCTCTAATCCAAATGACAATTAGTATACTCTATATAGTTTTCATTTATACATGAGGATAATTAAGTTATATTAGAATGTTTGTGATCAATTGTAATTGGTTTTTAAACGACAAGATTATTCCCAAATCTTGCAGTGACATACATGCATCATATCCAGCTAAACTATGCATGGAAATGGAATTGTGATTTGGACCAACCCCTAATTTTCGATCTGGGTCACTGACCTACGGCTCTATATGTTCTCTTCCTCTATGTACTACTTAAAAAATATGTGCCTTTTTTCCCCCCTCCATTTAAAATCAAGAAAAACTAATATATGCTGGACCATGTTATGTATATATGCTGGCCAATCCCTAATCATTGAGTAAAAATAAAATACAGAATATGAAGAACGTGAAGGATTCAATTCCTGCTGTATATTCTGAGTGTATATATAAATCCGAATTAAGCTGCATGTGCATTGTGCCTTTGGAATATATTAATAAATGAATTATTTCAATAATGAAAATTTCCCTTCAATGATTTTACATCTTCTTGACGAATTATTTGATTATATAATTTCGCAATAAGTTATTGTGAAATAAGTTATACGATACATAACAAAAATTGAAAAAATTAGACATATGCTAATGCAACATTGTATCTCATCATAATAACTATTCCTCCTTCTAGTCTTGTCTATGACCTAACCTTATAGCAACCATTAATTTTGATGAAAACTAATCCTCATTAGTTTGGATAGAGAAAGAGAATTGGCCATGTGTGGTAAACAGTTGTTAACCGTTAGCTATTAGCTGTTTGTATTATCTGTTAGCTGTTAGCTGTTTAAATTAACTGTTTACATTAGCTGTTTGAATTAGCTGTTTTTAAAAAAAGTATTTGGTAAAAATTAGCTGTTTTAAAAAACTATGATGGTAAAATTTCGTTTATGCCCTTATTTATGAATTAGTTTTTAATGAGATGTGTGTAATTTTTTCAAATTTGTAGACAATTATGTTATTTCTATAAAAAACTCTTTTCAAAAGGTTAATGGAAGTAGTTTTTTCANAAAGANNTTTTTGGAGCCAAACAACTCTTTATCAAACACCCTTTAGCTGTTTGACTTAGTCAAAATAGCCAAATTCTTCCAAAACAGCTATTTTTCCTCCAACAGCTGTTGTTACCAAACACCCCCTTAAAGATTGAAAATATGTACATGATTCATTTTTGAAAGTGTTTTTGGATACCAATATTTTCAATTTCGGGAGTAGTGATAAGTATAATTTCACTTTTAATGTTAACTCTCAACATGTCGAACTTTCAGAGTATTTGACATCATTATACCACCGTGAAGTCAATGGAATCAAACTTAATTAATGACATACAAGTCGATCTATTCATTAAATACAGATCATGGAGTTTGAAAAGTAAATGAAAATATACTATCTGCATATAATTAATATGCTTTATTGTCCCTAATCGGTGAGTAGAAGTGTATATGACTCATGGAAGTATAAAATAATTAAACAACCCGAAACTTAGGTTATATAACGATGAATATATAGTAACTCATTATATTTAATGCGTTGTGGATGATAGTTTGAATAAGATGAAGGGGAACGCACTATTCATATGTGATATAAGCAAACAACCCGGACATCAACATTTGTTTGACCGGATGGTGGTGTAATACATTCATACTCTCAAAGTTTGGCATGCTCAGAAATAGTTTTAAGAGTATTATTGAATGAACGTCAATTAATTATAGGATTATGAACGTTTAAAACTCCTTTTAGAACATGAACGATTAAAAAATCTTTTTAAAAAAATGCATAGGTTATGTGATTCGATATTTTGCAACCCTCTTATAACTTAGCTATACATGATCTTAAGCTTCTCATTATGAAACAATGACGCGCGCTCGCACACAGACACACAAATTGCCCAACAAACATATGTTGCTCTAATCAAACCTTTTGTTTTAGTTAAAACGTCAATTCTATGAAAGGCTTAGAGCAAAAATAATGGTGAGCCTATTTTTGGCTCACCATTTGGGTCCTACCACTGCCACATCAGCTATTTCTCTAACTTTTTGCCTCACAATCCTCACTCTCTCCAGCAAAAGGCTCACTATTTTGACTCATCAAATAAAATAATACCTATAAATCCTATATCTAATAATAAAATAATACCTATAAATTCACTCCATTACACACAACTTTATTTTTAGAATTAAAAAAAATTAATAAAAAATATTTTTTTTAAAAAAAAAGCAACCTCATGAGGAGGCTCACTGATCTGAGCCTCCCCGTGAGGCAAGAGGCATGAGCCTCTTGATGCAGAGAATTGCTTGCCTGACACTCTCTCTCTCCTCATTTTCTTGCTTGCGATTCTGTTGCTGCAAGTGCTCTTATTGCACTATATATTGTCCATACTGTTAGTAGGTCCCCTAATGAAAAAGATATGGCCTCATTAAAAGTTGATGAGCACAGTACGTGGCGCTTGCCCCATGCGTCGTTAATTATCACTTGGAGAATTGTCTTGTTCTATAATTGGATGTATGTGCTTTTGATTTTGACTGACGTGCCTCTTGCTGATTAAAGATGAAGGAAAATATATCCAATTAATAGTATTAACTTGTGATTAATTACTTAATCTGAAATAATTGGAATCAAATTTTACCTTAACTGGTTTAACAGAAAAAATGCATATGTATAGAACCAATAATAGTTATTTATTGATCAATCTTTTTGAGGCAATCAGCGGGTATTATTGATTTGAAATAACCTCGCTATATTTTTTAAGGTGCTGCTTATCTTAGTGTACATATGAAAATTGTTTTCTTCTAATTTGAAACTTGTATTCAGTTTATTTCGAGGACTACTTATGCATAATAATTTTTAACAATTGCAATGTATACACAAGTGTTTTTCATTGTATAGACGAACGTACTGTAACACAAAATAAAAATTTATGTGTGCTCAATATATGCCACAAAAATGACACACTTCAAATGGCTTTCTAAAAGCATTTTATTAGCATTTCCATGCTATGGTAATTAAGTACCCCTTTTCTATGCTTATTATTCAAATCCATTGGTCTCTCATCCAATAACCTAACGTTGTAAAATTGTGCAATAATTAAGTTAGCACCCTTTTTTTACGATAAATGGGTAAAAACATAGTAGAAACTTATTACGTAACTTGACTTTTCTCACGAGGGTTCTAGTTTCAATGTATTCGAAATGCCTGAACAGATCTAAATTTCTAACCTAACGGTTTGTTTCAGGTAAAATGTCAATTTGATCGAGGAGGGGGTGGGGATGGCCTCAAATTTCAAGCTTAATTGGTTTAGATTTCTCTTATGCCTGTGTCTTCATATCACTACACACTGCAGTAGGTCGATTTGTAATCAAAAGTTTTTTTTTTTTTTTTGGGTGTTGGGTTGGGGGGTGATTTGTAATTAAAAGTCGGCAAACAAATAACGTGCTTCCTTGGATGAGTTGGATCTTTATCCCTTTGACGAACTTCTTCTATTGATTAAAAATGAAGGGCAATTAATTGAACTAACAGAAGTAACTTTTTGATCAGAAGTAATTTTTACAAGAAACAATCTTTCAGGAAAATCTAAATACTTAAATCTCTAACATAATAGACAATGTTTTTCTCTTTAGGTTTTACCAACATGACACGCTTTATTTATTTTGTTATTACTTTATAAATGGAGTCGTGAACAAAACCTCGAGAGAGACAGACCATTGGTTAACCTTATTAGTCTCATCATATAAGCAACTTGGTGGGATTCTGGGATTTCCTACATGCCAACAAATAAGGCCAGGCAGGAATGCATATCTTCTGGTTACGTAGGTTGTACTTATCAGTTATTTCTACGTATCCATTGACAATAACATCCAAAAATAGCAACCAATTAGTTGAACTAAACTCCAATCAACTTTGGCTCTATTTGACAAACAATGATTAAATACTAACTATTTGTATTAACTGTTAGCTATTAACTGTCTGAATTAGTTAAAAAAACTATTTGATAAAATTAATTGTTTTTTTGTTTCACAAAAAACTAATTCTTCAAAAAATTTATTCCAAAAAACTTATGAAATTAACTTTTACAAATTATTTTTTTAGACCCAAAAAACTCTTTTAAAAAATCTTTTTATCAAACATATAAATTAACTTTCTTACTTGGTAAAACAACTAATTTTTGAGGGAAAAAAAATACTTTTTAACTAAAAAGCTCTTTAAAAAACTATTTACCAAACATCCCCTTTGAATATTATTGCTGATATTACCACCTTTCAAAACAACCTAATTTTACACCAGAATATCCCACACAACAAAGATCTTACACCGCACCCATCATCATTCATCATTCACCATTCACTCCAATATAAAATACAAACACAAAATACCCAAAAAAAAAAAGAAAAGAAAAAGAGATCACTCCCACTTTGAAACTGTCAATGGGCATCAAGGTGGGCCCCAACGGGGCTAGCCGGGTCGGGTCCACTACTACAGCTATCGCTCTCACCAGAGCCAAGGACCTCAACGAGCCCCTCACTGATCTGGTCTAGAACCAAAACGAGCCCCATGGCGAAGGCAGCGTCGAAGCCGGGCTTGACTAGGAGAGAGAAAACGTCTTTCCCTAGGACCACGTTGGCCGAAGCATCCACTTTTCTTCGGATCTCCGCCACGACTTCCCGGGTCACCGCATCGTACACCGTGCAAGAACGGTTCGAAAAGGAGCCTTCTATATGGTACTCTTCACCTGGATTCGCGTACATCTCTACTGTCACTCCTGACCGTCCGATTATTGATGATCTCTTCACGCTGAAGATTGGCTTTGATCCTTCGTTTCTCTCTCCTAGGTACCCTTCCCACCTATTGTGCAGGCTTGGCCTCTGCAATTAATTAATTAATCATGGATTTAAAATCAAGATAGCGAATCTAATTTAATTGTTCAATTGCAAGTATTATATCAAGAGTGCTTTTTGTTTAATCATTTCTTTAATTAACACTTTGAAAAAAGATTCATTCGGTACTTTATTCTTTAAGCGGCACTTGTAAGTAAAGTACCTGCTGAGATGCGGCACTAGAATCAAACAAATTCACCGGCAACAATATTATTGAAGATTTGAATAATGTAAGTCACTTCAGGTTTGTTTACCAAAAATAAACGGGTGGAATTGAGCTGAATAGGAAAAAATATTCAAGCATTTATTCCCCCGTTTTTTTTTTAATTTTGAATTTTTAATTTTATTAAAGTGAAGTTATTGCTGATCCAATAAAAAATAGAATCTTCCGATCTCAAATTTCAAAATTTACTTACAGACAACAAACACCTGACCACTTGAATCAACCTTAAAAAAAAAATGTTTACAGATTAATTCCGATTTTATACCAAATCGATGTGGCAACGAAATTTTATGTTACCAATTCGAACATAGAGTAACAAGCTGAGCTGATTCGGACTCATTGAGTCCATAACAACGATTCATCACCAACTCACACTCGACTTCCAATTCCAACCACTGCCCACTTCCCCAAATCAAAATCCAAAACTACCCACATCCTCAAAACACACAAACCCAACGAAAATCACAACTCGAGTGACCAAGTGAACTAGGAAAAGAACGTACCTTGCGGCGGACAGTGAGGAGGCAGTGACCAGAGGCGTCCATGAGAACGAGTTCATCCTTGTCGCGCCACTCAGGACCGTAGGAGTCAACTCGGAAGACGAGTTGGCCCTTGCAATCATAAACATTGAAGCCATCCCCAATACAGAATAAAGAAGTCTTACAAACCGTTAAATGGGTCTCTTTCTCAAAAGTGAACCCCGTTTCTCCAACCTTCATCCTTCTTCTCGAAAATAATTTGGTGTTGTTGGTTTTATCTGGTGATCTCCTCCTGATGATCCCCGTTTTCACAGATTTGATTTGCGGAAATTAAACAGAAATTGGGGGAAAGTGTGAAGGTGAAGTGAGTGATGAATTGAAGGTGGGGATTGGTGGAACGTTGAAGGGAGGATAGAGATGGAGATGGAGGGGGGGAAAAAGGAAATAATAAGGATTGAAATGGAAGGCTTGATGTGAGCTGTGGGTGCTCTGTGCGTTGGTGCCCTATTTGTACCCCTAAAAATGACATAAATTAAAAAGGAAATTAAAACGGATGAGAGGCGGGCCAGTTTTATTGCCTGGACAACGGAAGCACCGAGGACGGTCACACTGGGTAACTGGAGAGTGCGTCACGCTCATATCGAGTGGATTAGGGTGTAGTAACGTCTTAATATAACACGGTCTCCCATTGACCAATATTTTATGCGCTAAAGAATGTATATTTTCGGAATTCATGTAAGTAAAATATATATTAATAATCACTTATGGTCTCATGTGACAAATACATACTAAAAAAATTTATATAAATAAAAATAAGAGTACATGCTTTTAGGGTACATAATAATTTGCGACATTAAAATGTATGCTGCATGCATCTACTAAATGAGTTTTTCTTTTTTTTCCTTCCCGAAGTAGGTTTCTACCGGTGAAACGGTAGGACATGTTTGACTTTAGCCAGTAATCACACACAATCAAAATGTTTTTCTTTTGGGGTACAACAATTGCAATCACAATCACAGCTTTTAGAAATTCATATAATTAGAGTGAGAATTCAAATATGAAGTTTTAATGTAAATCATATCTCAATTTTCATTAACCGTGAACGTATTTTTATACTATCATTTAAAAACAATACTATTCATCCTTTTTATAGAGCTGTAGTTGCGCCTTGTTTCCTTATATTGTACAGCGAAGATATACAAATCATATTATGGTTTCTGGTCTATAAAATTAAGTTTACGGCATAAGTTTTAATAGTCTCAATCACGCAACGTTGCCAGGCTTACAATATATGTGTGGTCAAGAATAGTCGTTCTCCAATGGTTGTCAGCTCCCATTTCCCTTATCCATCTAAAACTTATAGGCTAAACTCATGGATGCATCGCCTCCTGAAATGGAGAGAGAAGCTTCTCCTTTTTAACCAGAAATATTGGGATAAACTGGCTCGGAAAGAATGGCTAGTGAATGGAGATAGGAACTCCAAATTTTTCCAAACAAGAGCTAATGCTGTGAAAAGGGAAAAAATGGTCATTATGATCAAACATGAATGTGGCATCTGGATTGACAATCAAAAAATGATCGCCGATCAATTCATTACAGATTATTCTAATAGGTTTAAATCTACTCACAACACGAGCAGAGGACTTGCTGAGTCGGGATTACCCAAACTTTCATCTGAGCTTGATAACCAAGAACTCATTAAATTGCCAAATCTGTAAGAAGTAAAAATTGCACTCTTTAGTATCGACTCTAACAAGACCCCAGGGTCTGATGGTTTTAGTGCTGGATTCTTTAAAACTATTGGCAAATTATTAAAAATGACCTTTTTAACAGTGTAACTGAGTTCTTTATGAACGGTAAGATCCTGAAGAAAATCAATTACACCTTCATAGCACTTATTCCAAAAGTTACTAACCCTACACAGACAAACCAGTATAGACCCATTAGTCTATGTTCTACTATTTACAAGGTAATTTCAAAGATACTGGTCAATAGATTGAGACCCCTTCTTGATAAGTTAGTGTCATCATTCCAAAGTGCCTTTATACCGGGAAGATCAATTCACGACAACATTTTACTTACTGATGAAATTATGCAAAAATTTAAAAATATGAAAATGAAGACGGCCTGGACAGCTATCAAGTTGGATATGGAAAAAGCTTATGACAGAATCGAATGAGACTTTATCTTCAAAGTGCTCATGGAAATGGGCTTTCACTCAACGTGGATCTCCTGGATTAAAGAACGTATATCCTTAGTTTCTTACTCACTAATTGTCAACGACGAACCAAATGGGTTAATCAAACCGACGAGAGGGATCCGACAAGGAGACCCACTGTTTGCTTATCTTTTTATCTTCTGCATGGAAGCCCTTAATCATATGCTTTATCTTCAAGCTAATTCTAGTAAGTCAAGTATAGGAATTAAGTTCAGCCCTAAGGATATAAAGATTCCATATCTACTTTTTGCAGATGATTGTTTACTTTTTTGTAAAACAAACTCAGAAACTTGTAATAAGCTAAAGTCAGTACTTGATCACTTTTGAACAACATCAGGGCAGTTGATTAACTATAATAAATCTACCTTGATATTCTCCCGCAATGCCTCTTCGATCCAAAAATAAATAGTAACTGCTATTCTCAACATCCCATGAAGAGAATCTCTAGGCAAATAATTGGGTTGCCCAATCTTTCAAGAACGCCCCTCGAACACTACATTTCAAGAAATATTTATTAATAGAGTAACAACAAAATAAGACGCCTAGAAGGCTAATTGCTTATCAAAAGCAGGTAGATCAGTTTTGATTCAATCTCACCTTGAATCGTTAGCAGCCTATACAATGCAATGTTTTCAATTACCTAAGAAAACAACTAACTTCTTGGATAAATGTAATAGGGATTTCTTTTGGAAAAAATCTAACATTGAGAAAGGACTGCCAATGATAGCATGGGATAAGATTTGTAGGCCTAAAAGTGTAGGAGGTCTTGGATTTCGAAAGACAGAGGCCATTAATAAAGCTTTCCAATGTAAATTGGCATGGAAAATTCTAACAGGAAGCCCTAGTATATGGGTCCAATCTATGACTAAGAAATATCTCCAGAACTCTAATTTCCTGACTCATAAATAGAAATCAACAGATTTTCCAATCTGGAAAAGTATTTTGAGGAGTCGAGACCTACTCAAATTAAGCATCATATGGAAGATTGGTAATGGTCAGCAAATCTTATTTTGGAATGACAATTGGATAGAAAATAGGAACTTAGTCAATATTTTAGATGTTAACGATGAAAGTACATCCCAACCAAGGGTAAAGTAAGTGAATTTATTATAAATCAATAACGGTGGAATATTCTGCCTCTTAACCAAGTCCTGAATAACCATCCGATAGTCCACAAAATTAAAGGAATCCCTATTCCTATGAATGCTACGGAAGACTCTTTCTGTTGGGGTCTGAATAGTTCTGCCGAATTTTCTATGAAATTCGCAACATGAGTAGCACATGGTTTGTATAATATAATCAAGAGCGGTCAAAATGGTCATTCAATTGGATTTGAAAAATTCACACTATGCCTAAAATCAAATTTTTCTTGTGGCAACTATTTCACAAAGCGCTACTGGTAAGAGGTACACTTTTTAGGAGAGGGCTAAACATCGACCCGATTTGCCCATTTTGTCTTGATGATATCGAATCTGTAGAACATCTGTTCATGGAGTGTTCAATGGTTAAACAAGTGTGGGAGGTGGCTGATAAGCATCAATGGCTCCCACTCAGTGTTTCGCTGGCTGACTGCCAAGATATGTTGCATAGTCTGGATAAGATTCACTCCACACATAATCTAACGGTCAAACAAGAATTTTCATTTTTGTTATGGAGCATCTGGAAAGAAAGAAATGCAACAGTGAATAAGAGACAAAAAAGCGAGTGCAGAATGGATAATCCGAACTTGCATGTCGGTTGATACATTCTTTAGGGGGGCTTCTTCTCCCCCTTCCACCTCCATCTATTTTGTTAGATGGCACTCTCCTCCTCCTGGGCTCGTTAAACTTAATTTTGATGGATCACTCATCAACTCCTCAACGGCTGGAGGCTATATCCTTCGCGATTGGACTGGAAGGTTACTTCACGCAGGCTCAGCGAACTATGGTACCTCCTCCATTTTAGTTGCAGAGGCGAGGGCTATGCATGATGGACTTTATGCAGCAATACAAGTAAGGTATCACAATATAATTATGGAAGGTGACAACAAAATTGTTATCGAGGCATTACAAGGAAAAGTTAAGACTCCTTGGCAGATTCAAGGCATCATCAAGGATATTCATACTTGGAAACATATGGGCATTCATATAAATTGCAAACCACATGTTTAGAGAGGCTAACATGGTGGCAGATTGGCTTTCCAAATTCGGACGTTCGATTACTAACTCTGTTTCTCACCTATGCTTCGAGCAATTGTGACAGATGATGTAGTTTGACGTATTCTTGCGAGAAGAGGCGTCGAGCATTATTATTGTTTCCTATTTACCTTTGTTTTTAAAAAAAAAGTAATAACTATTTCTTTCCATTTTAGTTGGGCATAATATGAGAGTGTTTTTCTCCATTTTGCTTCCCAAATTATTTTAATTTCTCTATTATTGAGAAACAAATATGATTTCATTATCCCTGTTCTTGAGCTCTATGTCCAAATGGAATTTGTGCGTTTCTAATACGGGTTTGGATAACTAAGTTAATACAATTTTCAAATTTTGTGTCATCGACATCAATGCTAACTCAACTAATAAAGTATTTTAAGCTATTACAGAAATTGATAGAAATTCACAGTTTGCTGCATCTTTAGAATGGAGGAGGGAAAATGTCTCTTTTTGACACTCAAAATTAAGCAAAATGATAAGTATTTTGCTGCAAGATTTTTTTTAAGTGTCTTGTTTTCACTTAAGATGTACATTACACAAATTAAATTGGAAAAAAATAATATGATTGAAAAATGGATGTCAAAACTTATAGATTGTGTAAAATCATCATTTTATACATAATCTTTCACATTTACAAAATTACACATATGATATGCTTTCACGGATGGCTTTGATCCGGTTAGGATGTCCGTTTGCATTTGTTAGCATAATTAATTGCCCGTATTAAAGCTTTATAACTCTTAATAAGTTAAAATTACTAAAAATTTAGTAGTTTTAAATCATAAAACATGTTAATTTTGGTTAAGACAAGATATTTAAGAGTGTCTTGCAGCAAGACACATATCGTCGCCCATTAATTAATTGAACCATCCGTAAAGGGAAAAAAAAAGGGGAGCTTTTGATGCAAAATGCAAGCGTTCCTTCTAATTAGAAGACGTCTAGCTTCAAAGTACGTCTGAATGTGAAAAAGAAGCTGGCATATGCATATATTCTACGATTCTTTGAGGAGCAATCAACCCCAGTCGAATTCAAAGGTAAATTCAACTGATCACCAAATAAAGCGAACTGCTCCAACTGCTCCAACGTCTTTTTCCATTTTCCTGTCTTTCTGTCCAACACTGCAACTTAATTGCTTCACGTTTTTGGAAATCATTCTGCGAATTTTACCAAATCCTCTCTGTGCATGCTATACACTTATAGTAGACGAAGCATCGGAAAAGATGTAACTTATAAAGCAGTTCCGAGTGTCCAGATGCAGATTACTATGTATGACGGTCCTTTAAATTCTCTAAAGCG
>NCQT01115750.1:0-10915 GCA_002740465.1 Stenocereus thurberi
TTGAGGAGGAGTTGTGAATTCTCTTGGACTTGTGTAGGCATGACATCCACTTCAATTTTCCTGTTGTTACGGTTATTACTCGTGCTACATTTGCTTGGAGGGTTGTGTCTGGGGAAGTTGGTGGGATAGATCTCGGCAATGGGTGGACATGCTTCAAGTTTTCTAATATTGAAGACAAAATCTTTGTCTGGAATGAGCGACTTTGCTTCATTCAGGGGTTCAATCTTGCTCTTATCCCGTGGGAACCTTTCTTTGATCCCTTCCCTCGCTAGATCACCATCATTGCTCAATGGGTCCATATCTATAGTTTCCTGTAGAGCAATGGCATGATATTATTTTCCAGCATGTCACGAAACCTGTGGGTCAGTTCATAAGTTCTGACATCCATACAAGCGGCCAATCTAAGGGGAAGTTTGCCAAAGTTTGCCTCTAAATTGATATCTCTAAGCCTCTTCGAGGTGGCATCAAAGTTTTTTCACTTGCGATTAATCGATTGTGTGAATTCCTCCTTGGTTATGAGGGCTTGCATGAGATATGTGCTTTATGTGGGAGGGATGTTCATGCCGTGGAGTGCTGTCCTAATGTCAATCTTAGGCCGAGTCTTGAGGTCATAGTTGAGCACTTTGGCACTCACTCATCTGCGGGCAGTCGCCCAAGTCAGCATCCTGCTCACCTTGAAGATTCTGAGAGTCGTTGGATTAAGGTTGCCCCCAAGAAGAAGACTAGGTCTGCCCCCTTGGGTAGAAGTGGGGCAGGAGGTCCCTCGTCCGGAAAACCCTCTGTCTATGTTGTCAAAAAGTTTGAAGCAACTGAAGCAGATTGTGGTGACTCTTCAAGAGAAAAGGGAATTCTACATGACATCAATGAACTTGTGGAGCCGACACCTTCCCGAGAGGTGCCAGTATGTAACAAGTTTACGATACTAACTGGAGATCAAAATGCAGACCTTGGCCTTACAGATTGTGATGCTGATGTTTTCAGCCCAATCCTTAATAATGTTATTGTAGACTTACTCCACAATGTTGCTAAGGTTGTTAATGCAGTTCTTGTACGTGGATGAGGGGGACAAGGTTGTACCTTCTTGTTCTAATCTCACTTTGGTTCCCAAATTCTACTTTGCCCCGATTGCTCCAGTCTCTCTATCTCACTCAAATCTAATGGATTTTGACAAGCCTAGTGCATCTACTGATTCAGCTGAAAACACAAATTGGAGGATGATGATGATGAAGTTTCTTTGTTCCGCAAAGAGCTCTTGGGTGCTGATGTTCTCCCTTCCCCTTAATTTATGTATCACTTTATCTTCTTTCCTTATGCTTTTCAGTGGCTGCTAAACAGGTCTTTTGATGTCATCTATGTTTTTTTGGGTTTTTTGGAAACCACCCTAGGTCTGGTGAGTGTAATTATGGGTGGATGGTCCCTAGTCCTAAACTTCCTGCTCTGGCGCATGTATCGAACTCTGGCACTTCTATACTGCTACTTTCTATACATATTGAATCCTTTTCATATTACATGCCTAGGGCTTGCTGGTTAACATTCTCATGTTATTGCCATGGTGGTTTTCTTCCCATAGGGTATAATTGGGTGTATCTTGCTAAACCAAATCAGAAGTTGTGTCATGGCTTCTAGGTTGTGTGCTTACTGTGCCTTCATGTTCATATTGATGATGCACTAATTTATGCGTTATTTGGGATGCTATCCATTGCTTATTATATTCTCCTTGCATCTAAACTGTTATGCTGTGTGTTGACCTTACTTTATTTCAAATTATACTATGCAATACTCAGATGGGGGACAATTGCTTATTTAGCTGATAAGGATCATTTGCTTGTGAAGTTGGGTATGGATCAAAAGGAGTTTACTTATGGATCATCTTGTTGGCTAGCTTATAGGCTTTTGTTGCTCACCTTGAGAGTCGTTGTTATTGTGCTACTTGATGATTTTGCTGAATTTTTGTAGGAATAGAGGAATTTAACCTCCCAAGGTATTTACAGAAGGGCGTTCTTGTATCATTATGTTAATGTAACTACTTGTGCAAGTTGATTCAAGATAGGTGAATTTTATTCGGGGCACGATATCATTAATTTTATTTTAACCTTATGTTTTGGAATGGCAATGGTTTTGGTACTTTGGTTTTATTTATTAGAGCTATACAGAATAACCCTTTCATAGAGATAATTCTCAAGGGGTGTGCCCTGTGTGATGTTTATAAGATTGTCAAATATGGGGATTAGGCCCAGTTTAATTCAGAAAAAGGCATATGAGGATCGAACTCATTATCACGTCGCTATTATATGAAATATGGGTTGGACAATTAGTGATTTATGGCTTTTGCACTCTATTTATATAGTTGGAGTTACAGAAATACGATCATATAGTTGTGTTGTAATGGTAACATAGTACCTATTTTGTATGAAGATTATTTCCGGGGGTGGCGACTTGGGTCCCTATAGGGTGTTCGTTTTCCTCCAAAAGTCTTGTTATGGTTTGTTTTGGATTCATATTTTGTCAACCTCCCTATTAAAGGCTAGTATGGACCTTAATTGTGTGTCTAATCAATATTTTCTAAGTTAAATCATGAAGATTATTAGTTGGAATTTACAGGGTGCTAAACAACACCAACTGTGTGAGGAAGTCAAATTTTGACTAGAACTGAAAAGCTTGATATCTTGTTTCTTTTGGAAACTATGGTTAATGCGGCCAATACTAAATGAGTAATTTCTAAGTTGGGCTACGATTATTATAATTATTCCCTTCCTATTAATCACTCAGGAGGTATCTGGGTCCTCTGGAATACATTCTTCAAAGACACAAGAGCTATTCACTTACTTGTGTTTGACACCCTTATTCAAAAGTTTAGCATTGTCTCTGGTGTGTACGCACCTGCGTAAACTCATGATAAAGATAGTTTTTGGAGCTACCTAGTTGAGATAGTTTTTGGAGCTACCTAGTTGATCTTAATTCAATCATTGACTACCCCAGGTGTTTAGTTGGGGACTTCAATGAATTGAAGTATCATGATGACAAGGCAGGAGGAGACCCTGCAACCTGCATTCGATGTCATCGTTTTCCTAGTTTCTTAAGCTGAATTTCTACTTCGACGATTGAGTGCCAAGGGAGGATCTTTACATGGAAAAAACAAGTCCATGGTCATCTAATATATGAAAGATTGGACAGGGCTATTGGTTATTCAGATTGGCTTGGCCTTTATCCTGAAGCTGTAATAACTCACAGGCGCTTCTCATGTTTCGACAACTGTTATATAAGCCTAAGCACCCAACGTTTTAACCATAAGAATAAAAGACCACAATTCAGGTATCACCCTCATTGATCCAAATATGATAAAGTGAAATGGTTAATTAACAATAAGTTTAAAATTCAAACCTCATGCTCTCCTATGTTTCAGGTTACAAGAAAACTTAAAGCTATTAAAAAAGACCTTAGATGTTGGAGCAAGCAGGTGTTTGGCAACCTTCGAAGTGAGATAGAAGCTAATAATGCAAAAATGCAATATGTTGAAATAAGTTGCTTGAGAACCCAAATAGCAATCGTCTCAATTCCTGGCACTTTTGCCTTGTGAAACAACGAGAAGAACCCGTGCTTTTCAACCAACGGTTTTGGGGAAAGTTTGCTCCTAAGGATTGGCTAGTGAATGGTGATCGTAACTCAAAACTATTTCATCGTTGTGTAGCCACCAAGAAACAAAAATCAACAATTTTGAGGCTTAAGGGTGATGCCGGAGTCTGGGTTACGGTAGGGCCTTTGATCCAACAGAAATTTATTGAAGAGTTTACATGCTGGTTCACTTCTTCTAGAAACTCAACTAATGCTTTATCTTCCTTAATATAGCTAGTCAAGTCTCTCTTGATAAAAATGTGGAACTAATTAAACGTATCACAGAACATGAAATTACGGAGGTCGTATTCCAGATGGACCCCTATGAAGCTCCTGGGCCAGATGGGTTCGGACCATCCTTCTTTCAACATCATTGGCCAATGATTGGTGAAAAAGTTGTGTGTGCTATTAGAGACTTCTTTAATTCGGGGAGATTACTTAGGGAAATAGATCACACACTTATTGCCCTCGTCCCCAAAGTTTCTAACCCGAAAAGAACAAACCACTTTAGACTAATTAGCCTCTGTAATGTTATTTACAAAATTATTGCGAAAGTAATGGTTGATCAAATGCGACCAATCTTAGAAAAGGTTATTCAACCTACTCAAGTTGCATTTATTCCTCAACGGGTGATTTATGACAATGTTTTACTCGTTCATGAGGTGATGAACAAGTTTAAACTGATGAAAGGTAAAAAAGCATATGTGGCACTCAGGTTGGATAAAAGAAAGCCTATGATAGAGTGGAATGGGATTTCATCTGCAAGTGTCTTCAAGAAATGGGGTTTCATTATAAATGAATTTCTTGGATATATGAATGCATCTTTACAGTTTCTTATCCTATTAGTGTTAATGACAAAACTAGTGGGTTTTTTAAACCTTCTAGAGGATTAAGTCAAGGAGATCCGCTGTCCCCTTATCTCTTTATTATATGCATGGATGTCCGTGCTCAAAGATTGTCTGCTGCATCTCAGCTACACCCTTCTGGGTTTGGGGTAAAAATTGCCCTCTCAACCGAAAGAATTCATTGCCTACTTTTTGCAGATGATAGTCTACTCTTTTGGAAGGCTATGCATCATGCTTTCCAAACTCTAAAAGGTATTCTAGATTTGTTTTGCAGCCAGTTAGGATAACTTATTAATTATGATAAATATGTTATCATTTTCTCTAAGAATACGAAAAATAGTGACCAGCAAATGGTAAAGGGTACACTTAGTGTCTCTTATCATCACTCTTTAGGGAAATACTTAGGGTGTCCTGTATTCCTAGGACGTTCTGAGAAGGATATGTTTCAAGATTTGATAACTAGAGCTAATAAAAAGTTGTAATCATGGAAAGCGAATTTGGTATCTGAAGCAGGGCATGACTCTTATTCAATCTAATCTTGAATCACTTCCTAGTCACACTATGCAATGTTTCAAATTACCTGTTTCGATTACAAATAGCCTAGATAAGATTAATCGTGATTTTTTGTGGAAGAACTCGAGTTCGTTTAAGGGGTTTTCACTGGTGGCTTGGGACAAGGTCTGTAAGCCTAAAAAGTATGGTAGTCTTGGGTTAAGGAAAGCAAGTCCCACTAATAGGGCATTTATTTCTAAGCTTATTTGGAAGTTCTATAATGAGCCTTCTAATTTTTGGGTTAAGCAAATCAGAGCTAAACATTGCTTACCATGCCAGTTTCGCTATTATAAGAAAAAGTGAGCGGATTCATGGGCTAGGAAATGTCTTCTTGCTAACTAGGACTTGCTTCAAAAAGGGATAAGATGGAAAGTAGGTAATGGCACAAGCATAAGTTTTTGGGAAGATGTATGGTGTGGTGACTCTAGCCTGGTTGAGCTCCTTTCAATTAATACTGTTACACTACAACAACCGCATATCAAAGTAAATGAGTTTATTACACAATACAAGTCTTGGAATGCCTCAAAGCTATACAAAAAATTTGTGCTATCCCCTTACCGTTCAATGATTTGCTTGATTATATTTGCTGGGGTCTCACAAGTAGTGGTGATTTTACCACAAAATCTTCTACATGGCTTGCCCACAATAATTTACTCTCAAACGAACAACCTTGGAAATTTAACTGGATTTGGAAGGTAGATATAATGCCAAAACTAAAGATATTTCTTTGGCAACTATATCACAATGCATTACCATCTAGAGGTACATTATTAAGAAGGGGTTGAATACTGACCTGAGTTGTCCGTCATGCCAGAATGATATTGAGTCAATAGATTAGATATTTTTCGAGTGCCATAACACTAAACAGGTATGGGATCTAGCAACTTCTTATAAATTGTTGACTTAAAAGCCTCTTTTAGTCAGCACATTTTCTCTTAAAGATGATTTGCACAATACGCTAAACAAAAATTCTATGCAATTTAATCATCCGATAACCCTCCTCTGGAGTATATGGAAAAGCAGGAATGCAGTTAGTTTTCGACATGGGACCTTCTCTCCAGTAGGCACCTTACTTAGGGCCAAGCGCAATTGGGTAAAGTGGAAAACCAGAAAGATTTCACTTCAATCTCATTCACCAGCTATTTCCTCCTCCAATTATCAAAGTAGTCACCAGGTAGGAAGGTCCAAACCATGAGGAGGTTCATCAAAATCAACGTTGACAAATCAAAATCTACCGCAGCCGTGGGCTCGGGATGTGTTATTAGAGGTTAGATGGGAAACTTTATTGTAGCGGGCTGCAGATTTATGGAAGATGCACCAATACTTGTCGCTGAAGCCACGATAATGTGAGATGGAATCAAGGCAGCCATAGACCCGGGATTTAAGCACATAATAGTTGAAGGGGACAACAAATTAGCTATTCAATCAATTCGAGGAGAAGTCAAGGTACCGTGGCAACTTCAAACAATAATCGATGACATAAGATTATTTACTGAACAGCTAGTTAGCATAAACTTCCATCATATATTTCAAGAAGGCAATACGGCGGCTGATTGGATTGCAAAATATGCATGCAGTTCTCAAGCATCTACTCGTTTTTCTTCCCCTATTTGTAGGGATTTCCTTTTTATTTTAATTAATGATAACGTAGGTAGAACCCTTGAGAGAATGACTACCTATTAATCTGATACTTCTCTTTAAAAAAATCTAAAATTACTAAACACGTCACTGAAAGAGGGCTTCACCAACGACACGAAGTTAGAGTAACCAAAAAGTAATATTTCAACGTCCAATCCCAAATTACTACTACAAGTGACCATTTCATCCAGACGAAACGAGTGGATGAGCCATTAATTCTTTTTTCCCCCCAATAATTAGTGTCAAAGGCAGTTCAGGACAACAGTAATTAAATACAACCATCTCAAACATTCAACGAAACACAACAAGATTGCCCCACAACTCAGCTCAAACCAACACAAGCCACAAAACTAGTTATGCAAATAGAACAGGAATGGAGCCGAAGTTTCAAGCCAAGTCCTCAGGGGTGCATGCCAATTCTTCTTTCCAAACATTGGTCCACAAGGCAACCCTCCACCTAATAACGTGATACAGAGTTGCACTGTTGAGCCATTAATTCTTTCTCCTCTCTCTAGCTCTTCGTTGTCACTATGTTTGCTAACTTTCTTTTGGATTTTTAGTACTACGCCAAATTTTTAGATTCTGTTTGATTTTTAAAAAATTTAATGGAAAGAAAAGTTGGAGGGAAAAAATTGTGAAGGAAAAAAAGTAGGAAGAAAGTGAAGTTTTTTCCTCTTATTTGGATTGAAGAAAAAATACAAGAATTGGGACGAGAAATTTGAATGTTGATGAATTACTTGAAGCATGTTGATATTATCTAAGCAATGCAAGGTTGGAGGAGGGCGCGAATCCTTTTGGAAACTTTTTCCAAACTTTCCTCACCATTTTATGAGGAAAATTTTATCACTTGTTTCTAACAATTTTTTCATCTTTTCCTCCATATTTTTTTCTTTGTGATTTTCTATAAACCAAATACAAAAAAAAAGTTACTTTCTCAAGTTTTTTTCTTTTACTGAACGTGATTGGCGAAGTAGATTTTTCATAAACTTGGTTCTTAATAAAAGGCATGGTTTCCTTGTCATTTTTTAAGAATAAAAGCACGAGAGTGGAATTTGACATTTTAGTGAATGGTTAACTAATTAACTGAATCAAAAATATTTTGTCGAAAGAAATTTTTAGCTGAACAAAAATTGATTAACCAGAAATTTTGATTAATTCTATTCCAGTTTGGACTTTCTATGGATCGAAAAATCAATGAACTCATTTGGATTAATCAAAACTCTAATTGATTTGTTTTGGCCATCCTTAGCTTCGACGGTTGGAACGACTCACAAAAACCTCCCTTTATCCACTAGCATCTCTTAGTATTGCTCACTCGTGCCCACTTTCTCTCTCTCTTTCTAGTTTTATGATAGAATTTTGGGTATATTTATTTTCCATCAGAAAATCCATCAAATTTGCTAACTTATTCGTTAGAAACGGGTCAAAGTAATCAGATTTACCAACATACGTATTTTTTGTTACAAAATCTATCGGCCTATGATACAATGTTAAACATGTGTAGGATCATAGGTTTTATCTTCGGAACCTAATTTCTATGTGTGAATGCTATTGGTATAAAGCGACTTTCTTGTAGTGCAACTTGCGTCTTTAAAATTATATTTCAATTTTCCCAAGCTTTTAATAGTTTTTTCCCCTTGACTAATGACAAAAAATTATGCTTTATTAAAGTTTTAAAATAAAACACGCAACAACCAAGAAAAAGGAAAAATAAATTAGAAAAGTAGGGGAAATGTAGCTTGATAGGATGATCATGAACAGAAAGTAGTGTGTAATTCACATGCCATGTAAGAAGAAAAACCCATCTTATTGTGCTAGTCCTCATGTCAATTATTGTATCTTATTTTGAAAGTTTGGAGGAATTGAAGTAACCCGATCGTTCTCTGTTTACTTTCTTTTTTTCATTACCATCTTTCTGGTCATATTCTTCTTTTCCATTTTAACATGAAATGCAATAACACACATTCAACGATAATAGCATAGAAATGTTTTATATCTTAAAAGTAAGGTACGCAGCCAATAAGTTAACTTTTAGGTTCTGTTTGGACCTTGGAAAGTTTGATGGAAAGAAAAAAAATTTAAGAAAGTTACTTTTTTTCTTGTGTTTGGTTTAGAGAAAATCACAAAGAAAAAAAATATGGAGGAAAGTTTGATGGAAAAATTATTAAAAACAAGTGACAAAATTTTCCTCATCAAATTGTGAAGAAAGTTTGAGAAAAATTCCAAACCTTCTCCAACCTTGTATTGTTTAGATGACATCAAAATGATTTAAGTAGTTCATCAACATTCAAATTTTTCATCCAAATTCTTGTATTTTTTCCTTAATCCAAACAAGAGAAAAAAAACTCATTTTCTTCCTACTTTTTTTCCCTTCATATTTTTTTCCTTTAACTTTTCTTTCCATTAAATTTTCTAAGGACCAAACAGGACCTTAAAAGCATAAGAAGCTCAGCTCCCTAGAAGTCTGATCAAACGGGCATTGATTCTCAACATTAAAGCTGGCGGAGAATAGTCATTAACATTTGAAACTAAGTTACAAATACAAAACTGTCCTAAGCTGGCATAAATTTGCTAGGATCAGAGGAAGAACAGAGATCATAACTAGTTAAAACATTTTATAAAATCTGACAGCGAAATGAAATTCTATGCCGTGTGTTATTGGGAAGAAATATAATTTGCATGTTGACGTACTATATAGATCAAAATCGTCAAATCGTACTAACTACTAAACTATCCTACTCACCAAAAAAAAAAAAAAGAAGAAAAACCCTTGTTCATGGTTTCCCCCAAGGAGGGGGCAGAAAAAAAAGTGGCCAGCTTGTACAGAAGGAATTTAAACAGAAGTTGGTTGACAGTTTGTTAGAATCTCCTAAGATGGGCGTGCAGAGCAGTAACAGAGACACAGAAAAAGACAGGCCTTACGCGTTGTCCAGACATTTCAGGGACTCCATCAACATTTGCCAGGTGAAAACACAACCCAAAAAAAAAAAACTTTGAAACAAAAAAGAAAGATACAACAAACACGTCGCATCAGATTTTAGCAAACGAAAATCTCTCCGGTTTGGTAGAATACAATAAATTAAACGTTTACCCTGATCTGTTATTCTGTCCCTATGATCTCATCCTTCCTATATTCATGCAGTATTTTTCTCCCCCCTCCATTTTTCCTGTCTTCCTAGCTGATCGACCACCTTTCAAACCCTCTGTCTAGTCTCATTCATCCTCCATTTTCCCTCTGATCATAACTTGAAAGAAAACAGGAATTCTTCAGTTAATACGAGGCAGGGGGGAGGATTGGGTCGAAGGGCGAAGTCATATACACATACACAAGATCCATCCATAACCATGTTAGGATCTGAAAGTAACGTGCAGAGACCAGCAATGTACACAAACATCATGCATTCAGATCCCAACCTTCCTACAATGCCATCTGAGGACATCGACTGCACGACTCGAAATAGCAGTTTCTCCACCTTTGGCAACTCATTCACGTTGACAGATGACCAGCTAAGGGTGAGCACGGAGATGTCTCCGATGATGATGTCGCCTTGGAACCAGGTTACTCCCTTTACCTCCTCCCCCTGGTCCCACTCTGACACCATCCCCTCATCGGCATACGAGGAGCCTCCCCAACCGCACGCCCTCATTGGGTCGTTGGTTAGGGAGGAGGGCCACATTTATTCCTTGGCCACCATGGGAGACCTGTTGTACACTGGGTCTGATAGTAAGAACATTCGTGTTTGGAAGAACTTGAAGGAGTTCTCGGGGTTCAAGTCTGCCTCAGGATTAATCAAGGCTATTATAATTGCCAATGGGAAGATATTCACGGGTCATCAGGACGGGAAGATTCGTGTCTGGAAGGTATCTCCAAAGAACCCGGCTGTTCACAAACGGTCGGGTTCTTTACCCACCTTGAAGGACATATTTAAGGCGTCCATAAAACCTAGCAATTACGTAGAGGTGAAACGACACCGTAGCACGTTATGGATAAAACATTCGGACGCTATATCGTGCCTTAGCCTGTGCGATGAACAAGGGCTGTTATACTCTGCGTCATGGGACAGGACCTTCAAGGTGTGGCGGCTGGCAGACTCCAAGTGCCTAGAGTCAGTGGTGGCTCACGAAGACGCGGTCAACTCAGTGGTGGCGAGCTCAGAGGGTATGGTTTTCTCAGGGTCCGCTGACGGCACGGTCAAGGTATGGCGGAGGGAGATGCAGGGGAAGGTGACCAAGCACTTCTTCGTGCAGACCCTTCTGAAGCAGGAGTG
>NCQT01115805.1:12336-22805 GCA_002740465.1 Stenocereus thurberi
TATTTAATGTACTAAACATTTGGAATCACCTAAAATAAATATTTGTCTCTTCATACTGTTTGTTTCTCATGTGATAACTTGATGTACCAATGCTACGTATTGTTATCTTCAGGTTTCAAAAGAATAGCAACACACAATCTCCAAATAATATGGTTATACGTATATTCTACAGTATAATTGTCACAATATTGTCCAACCCATTAGCTCACAATAATCAAAACATTAACCGCACTTCAGCATAAATTCACCGGACAGATTCCATCTCAAATTCATAACTTCGAAACCATAGTGGATGAATTCATAACATAATTATCAATTCACGATACCCCAATCAATCAAACATCGTAACTAAACATGAAATTATACGATTGGTTTCCATCAATTGACATTAGTGCTCTAATTTACTAAATTACAAAACATCAAATTCAAATCTTTAAGTCGAGGAACCAAGAATTACTCACCTTGAATTTGTTTCAAGAGCAAAATCTTACTCTTTTCTTCCTCCTCCTTCTCCTCTTCTCTCTTCTTCTTCTCTGTCCTCTCTCCCCCCTCCCTTTCTCTCTCATGTGCGTGGTGTGTGTGCATGGTGTGCATGTGAAATCCCCCCATTCATATATATATATAGCCCCAAAGCTTTAAAAAAATCTCAGATTTTTTGGGGGCCGGTCAAACCGAATTTGACCTTGACTTCTTTTTTTTTTTAAGAACTTTAGATGTAAAATTTTAAAAGACATTTTTATATTAACAGACGTTCAACTATTCATGTGGAATTTTGATGAATAATTTTAGAAGTAATCAAAAATTTATTTTCGAGGTCATTCTGCCGATTCAACCTGCACTGATACAAATATGTATAAAGAAAAGGCTAAATTGAAATGAGAAAATGCTGGATTGAAATGCGGAGCCCAACGCGATTAATTCGCAATTAAGAGAATTCAATGTGATTAATATGAACATTAGGGTCGAGCCGTTACAACCTCCCCCCCTTAAAATAAGTTTCGTCCTCGAAACTTGCGATTTGAAAGAAATCCTTACCGTGTTTCCACTGAGTACGGAAATTGGCTCTATTATAGTGACACGATGTGCATCTGGAACATATTTCCTGAGATGCGGAATGTGGAAACTGTTTTGTATATGTTCAAGTTTTACTGATAATTCTAACTTGTAAGTCACTAGGTTCCATACTCATGTATTGCCCCTTTACCTCTAGGGCTAAGGATTTGAGCAATATTGAATTGAAGAGATTTTGGATGGGGAAACCGACACACTCGTATTTTAATCCCATCTGAAAACCCTATTGTGGGAATCACGTTTGGGTTGTATATGAAAGTTTTTGGGGACTTCTTAATATTTTCATACCGAGTTTCTAAGTTTTTCCGTAAGTTGTAAATATTTGAAGTGGACTGATCTGCTTGGGTGTAATCAGGTCGTTATTGCAATTTCTGTACAGTGGATACTTGGAGGGAAAATACTAAAACTTTAACTGTGGAGTGTCCATATTATTTTTGGAATTTCCTCTAAGATCTCTGACGTTTGGTGGAATATTTCGAAGTTGGTGGCTTTTGGAAACATTTTGAGTAATTGTATAAAGCGTAATAATAAAGATTGAGTGAAATTGATCATGCACTCGTTTTGTGTATTTTGGGCCAAGTCATTTTAAAGGGGGCTTCTATTGATTTCAATGATTCACTTGGGGTGGAAGTCTAAATAATATATGAGAAGGGGGGTTGGGACTCAGATTTGACTTGTGCAAGCTCCTGTGAAGGTCTCAAATTAATATGTAGAGCATAACATACCCATGAATGAGAGCGATGAGAATGGTAGTGATGTGAGTCATTGCCCATGAAGAAAGAAATAAATAGTGAAGTCAAAATAATCAATAAGGTGTTGTGATAGAATGGCTAAAATAAAGATTGCTATGAATTGACTATGAATTTCAAGAATCCAAGAGTAGAAGATGAGTTATTTCTAAAAACAGCGGGTTTGTGGTTTTTGGATATATGTCTCATTGAGAAGAGAACATATAATATATATATATATATATATATATATATATATATATATATATTCATTCCTCCATACCGAATTTGAGTTTGGAGTTAACATTGATACACTGAGATGAGTTAAACGTGGATTGAAAAGGGATTGAGATGTGATACAGATGATGTTTAATAGTAATGCTGAAGGAACAGTTTGTGGAGAAATAGGGAGGGTGAAAAATTATACTCCTTACTTAGCAGCTTAAAGGAAGCGGAAGATCTGATTACATTCAACAAGCACTAGTGCTAGGAGAGAATTAATGCAAATCAGTTAAACAGGAGGTTAAGTAAGCTTAACACCAGCTTTGGATGGTTCTATGAATCAAAAGTTGAGATGAGGCACTGCTAATTATCTAAAAATGAAGTACTCAATGAGGGACATTAGAGTTATCTATATTGAAATGTTACCTGGGAAAATTTCGGAGTCATATCAGTGGCGAATACGATTATTCTATGTCCTCTTACTTTGGTAAGTGGTTTTAATTTCTCGACCAAGCCGTTTGCACCTTCTCCTGTGAATGGAAATGAGTTTGGGGGTTTTTTGATACGAATGGCATAAGAAATGGAATAGTCAAGATGTCCAATATAGGTAATAGATAAAATAAAAGAGAGTTTTGAAGGGAAAGACTAGATGTGGGTCCAACTTGTTAAATCACAAATGAGATAATGGAGTGTTAATAAGGTGACCGTTTAGGTACCATTAACATGATAAAGTCGATTGACGAATTTGGATTTGAGGAAGAATGCATAGAGGAGGTCGAATCTATTTATTTTTATTTTTATTTTTATTTTTATTTTTATTTTTATTTTGAGGAACGAATGTTACAAGTAAAGAAATTGGTGGGGTTATAAAATGCACATGCATATACCTATAAATACGCTTTTACTGAAATAGAGAAGAAAAGATGAAACTCAATAGTATTGAAATGTTGACATTTACTTGAAGTCAGGGGAGAATCGAATCGATATTTATCAGCGAATTTCAAGGACATAATGGAGAATACTGAAAATAAGTACGAGTACGCTTAGAGAGTCACTAACTTCCGAG
Organism: Stenocereus thurberi; assembly: GCA_002740465.1. NCBI lineage: Eukaryota > Viridiplantae > Streptophyta > Magnoliopsida > Caryophyllales > Cactaceae > Stenocereus > Stenocereus thurberi. The sequence continues at coordinate 15,424 of NCQT01115805.1, forward strand.
GTTTTGAGATTGAAAGAAGGATCAGATAGCGTTGACGAAAGCAAAGTGTAAAGATGGGCCATATCAACCCAATACAGGCAACGATAGAAATAATAGCATTAATATACAAGACAAATGAATCAGCATAATTTAGCATGCCACTTAAAATTCCTTTAAGCAAATGCGTGGGGTCACAAAGGGGGGTAGAATGGCAAGAAGACAAGTCCAATATGTAAGTCGAAATGACCAAGGGAGAAATCGATTAATGACTAAAAGCATTAAGGATTGTTGTCAAGATATGATTTCTAATAAAATGGACAGATGACGAATTTCGAAATGGTAGGGTAATGTTACCGCGATGTAGACGAAATAGAGATAACTAGTAGTGTAAATAATTTAGGAATGGGGGTTGAGCAATAGATAATTAGATTATTGGTTACATATGAACCAACACATTGCACATAAATTCAAAACCAGGCTAGTAGTAAAATGGCAATCTATGTAGTGATTGGATGCTAAGGGTGGGAAAAATCGCATTGCTATTGAAATAATGGCCGTAAAAAGTAAACTGTAATAAATAAAGGCAAGAGAGAAAGCAAGAGCGGCGTAAGCCGTCTTAATGATAAGGATTCCTTATGAAAATAAATGTCATAAGAAAATTCAATGAGGGAACGAATATGAAATGAAGGATTGTTGCAACAATAGGTTTTGCCAAGCTTAATGTGAAGAGGAAGGGCTTACAAATGAGGTTATGGTATTGCGTACCAAGGGGTGTTCGCTCTAAGGATAATTATGACAAAAAGGATCTAATATTAGCTCACCTATGCCACCGTAAACTCATTTGTATCAATACAAGAACGTAGATTAAGTTTTCAAGGGTTAACATAATCAAAAGAAAGTTATCTGCGTTTCAATTAGTATGCAACCTCTCATAGATCTTATTACTCCCCAATCCTCTATCGTTGTACTTGAAGTTGTGCTCCAGTAATACTCTTCTGAGTTTGACATCTTAACCTCATAAAACCATTAGTAATCGTCCCATAGAGTATATATGCTCGATTCACCACCTCCAATTTCTTACCAACATCAACTGTGATGCGTCACCAAGTGCCCTAGGTTCAATCCCATTAGCAATTGTACTTATTATGCTTCTCCAATGATTATTTGTCCCCAAAATCTTATTTACTCCTGGGAATAATATTTGTTAATCCCAAGGAGCTTGCTTATCAAATTACCCGATATACCACAAGGCATAATCTTTCCCCACTTAAGTTATTTTGCTCAATCTAATAAGTATTGCTGAACCCCTCAACACTCATGACTTAACTCAACCTAATTATTGATACCATTTCCTTAAAACCTCTTTAATGCTTATTTAACTCAGTTTCACCTCAAGTAAGCTTCTGTTCATAATCAAATTTGTTGATCTTACTACACTTTGTAATCTCCTGGCAACACCCATAATTATAGAAACTTCGAAAAATGTTTCCAAATATTACTGCTTGATGGTCAGCATTAGAAAATCCATATCTTTCACTCTCGATCTCCAAAAAAGATGTGAAATCTCAATATGAGAAGATTAGAATGTCCACTAGAACTTTTATTGAGGACACAAAGCATGATTCACATAGTAAGGTTCCTAAAATTAGGATATGACCCAGACGTGCACAATCCCAACTTCGATGTATTCTGCGCAGTCTTCAGGAAAGTGGCCATAACTTTGTGTACATAATTCAAAATTGAGTAATTCCAAAGTCTATTGAAAGCTAACTCCTCAATCTATCACTAAACTAAAAAGCATGGATTTGTGATACGTTAATTGATACCAATTTTCTTGCAAAATGATCCCTGGTTTTAGGTCTGTTGATAGCTCAATAACCACATATTTGCAATCTTTTCTTCACATAACCATTCACCAAAATCACTCTTTAACTTATATGGATTAGCATAAAGATCTTGATGTTCATTACCAATGTCAAAGATCACAGAATCTCATTTAAAACAATCAAAACCCATCATATATCCTAAACCACTTCAACAGTACTTGCTTCTAAGAGTCTTCTGAGATATGCCGCCTAAAATCCATCCATGGTAATCTCCAGATATCTGTAGATTTTGATTTACCTCAGAATAAGTCTAGTCACTATCGACCTTACCACATTATGGAATTAGGAATCTCTAAAAGAATTCTCCCCCACACATTCCCGATATTTCGTACGTCTATCTTGTCTAAATTGAGGTGTACTTGTTCATATAATCTGGGTTAACGACCCAGATTTCAAAAGGTTCCCTAACATTCCAAGTATAAATATCCTTCATATCTTTATTACCTACTACCTTTGTCACTGCCAAACATACTTCTAGGGCATAATGACTTGTCTGCACCTAGTAGTCAGCAGCCCAAATAGGTTCATATATTCCACAGACACCTTAACAACAACACCTTTTTTGTGTGGCATCTCATCTTGACTCATACAATCAATATAAGATTAATTTGCACCACATAAGCTATTGAATTACCTAACAGGACTCCTTGTAATAAGTGATGATTGTAAGGCATCCATGATACAGTGATAGGCCCTCAGCTCTCCCATTTCTGCAATTTTGTGATGGATATTTCATGATAATCCAACCTATGAATATCGCTGCAAAGTACACTCTTCCTGTTTCCTATGTATAACATAATTCAGCACCGCATTAGATCATATAAGTGTTTACAGACTTTACCTTCTTACAATTGTTGAAACTCACGACTTCCAGATGTTAAATATTCCTCACATCATAATAAAACCAATTCTCTAGGTCAAAAGTCTTCTGGTGACTCAAACAAATAACCCAAAACTCCACAACATTTGCTATGAGCTTAGTATACTTCTCTGAAATACATACGTCATCAAGAAATTGACTAAATGTATCTTCGCTCTAGTTTAATAGCGATGGAGCCCTGAAAGAATTATTTAACTATATCATTGATCTTATTATCAAAAGATTCAGGCTACGAAAATGTTTCCTAAAATATCCCCATGATACACTCGTACATATGAATTCCTGGTCACCCATTCGTCTCACTGATCCAGCCTATCTCATGGACATCTTTCTAGCTCCGAGTGATGCTAACCTAGCTCTGATACCACAATTGTAACGCCCTCAGTTGTTAATGTCTGATTACTCTAACTCAACTACTAATTTATTTGTTAATTTGCAGCGGAAGACTTTTAATCTGATTGGAGGCATTACAGCCGTTTCGGGGTGGAATAAGGCTATTTAATGTACTAAACCTTTGGAATAATCTAAAATAAATATTTGTCTCTTCATACTCTTTGTTCTTCATATGATAACTTGATGTACCAATGCTAAGCATTATTATCGCCAGGTTTCAAAAGAATAGCAACACACAATTTCCAAATAATATGGTTATATGTATATTCTACAGTACAATTGTCACAATGTTGTCCAACCCATTAGCTCACAATAATCAAAACATTAACCGCATTTCAACATAAATTCACCAGACAGATTCGACCTCAAATTCATAACTTCGAAATCATAGTGGATGAATTCATAACGTAATTATCAATTCACAATACTCCAATCAATCAAACATCATAACTAAACATGAAATTATACGATTGGTTTCTATCAATTGACATTAGTGTTCTAATTTACTAAATTATAAAACATCAAATTCAAATCTTTAAGTCGAGGAACCAATAATTACTCACCTTGAATTTGTTTCAAGACCAAAACCTTACTCTCTTCTTCCTCCTCCTTCTCCTCTTCTCTCTTCTTCTTCTCTCTCCTCTCTCTCTCTCTCCTCTCTTTCTCTCTCATGTGCGTGGTGTGCATGTGAAATCCCCCCTTCACATATATATAGCCTCAAAGCTTTAAAAAAATCTTAGTTTTTTTTGGGCCGGTCAAACCGACTTTGACTTTTTTTTAACAACTTTAGATGTAAAATTTTAAGAGATATTTTTATGTTAACAGATGTTCAACTATTTCTATGGAATTTTAATGAATTATTTTAGGAGTAACCAAAAATTCATTTTCGAGGCCATTCTGCCGATTCAACCTGCACTAATACAAATATGTATAAAGAAAAGGCTAAATTGAAATGAAAAAATGATGGATTGAAATGCGGGGTCCAACGTGGTTAATTCGCAATTAAGATGATTCAATGTAATTAATATGAACATTAGGGTCGAGCCGTTACAATATTTATGTTAGTAAAAAAATGTCACGTGTTGATTACTATTCCTTAGTCAAATAACGGCGAAAAAGAAAAGGAAATTGAAAATACATGTTCTGAACTTTTGGTTTCTTTTCCTCTGATTTCTAATATATTTACTACATTAATTGATCAATCTTCACCTTCATATTGATTAATAATATAGTCACAAGTTAATTACTACTAATTGATCAGTAGAACACTCGGGATTAAAAAGTACATATTCTAATACGTCAGGTCATTAATTTTATCAGCAAACAAAACACAGTGAATGACTATAGATAAATGACATTTTTTTTTATATCAAAGCAGATAAATTGCTCATTTTAATCATTTTGGACTCATAAGCATTATATTCTAAATATAAATACCAAAATTATATTGCCGTTGACATTAATTATTTCAGAAGCATTTAAAAATGGTTCCCAAATAATCAGAGTTGATTGAATCCTACCTATAACTTTACGACTCTTTCCGCACCCCAGCAGACGTTGGCCTTTTTCAAGGTTTTTTTTTTTTTTTTTTGGGGGGAGTGCAGATTGGGCCTTTCTCAAGTTGCATACATCGTCTTTGATCCAAGACAAGGGTGTGCGCTGCCCTTTTGAGGATCACGTGATATGCACGTGTTAGGCCATGGCAATGCAAAGTGCATAGGGAGACTGAGGCCTGAGAGGCTAAAGCGTTTCTCATAAGACGCGAAAGTGTGAGAGCGAGGTTCGAGTACGAGGCGAAGAATTGGCGGCCGCGAGCAAGAGAGAGAATGGCAGTTCGAAAGTAGAAGCTCACTGCTGTTCAGTGAGTGAAAAGAGAATCAGTTGATTAGTGTTAACTTTTTGACGGCCGCATTAGCTGGGTTTTGCTGTGCACTGGGATTGTACATAAGGTGTTCGATGATTTGCCTCTGAGAGTTTTGTTTGGTTGGTGCCTGATGAGCAGGTTCAAAGGGTGTTTAGACGACATTTTTATCACCGGAGCTCCTGATCTTCTCATCCCTTTCTCGTTTTTCTTCTTCAAGATCATCGTTTCAACTAACATGGATATCTATCCATCATTGTCACTGGAAATTGGAGGGATTTGTAAGAGTTTTCCGCCGTACGATTGCATATAAGGTGTTCGACGATTTGCCCATGAGAGTTTTGCATTGTTAGGGTTAAGCTGCTGCTTGATGAGAAGGCCTACGCGTGTTTAGATGAGATTTCCATCACCAAAACTTCTCTGCGTCTCATCTGTTTCTTCCGTATGGAGATCATCTTCCTCTCTACCATGGATATCTCCCCTTCATTACCTCAAAGAGAAGCCCCCAAAACCAGACCCTCCACCATCCCCTCTAACAGAAGCATCAGTAACAAGCCAGGAGTCCCAGAAGAAATCAAGGTTCATCTCGCATGAACGTGCAATCGATTTGATCAAACGCGAAAATGATCCTCAACGTGCTTTAGACATATTTAACAAAGCTTCTGAGCAAAAGGGCTTCAATCACAACAATGCTACCTATGCCACTATCCTCCACAAGCTAGCTAAGTCGAGGAAATTCAAGGCAGTTGATGCCATTCTCCATCAAATGAAGTATGAACCTTGCAAATTTCAGGAGGGCATTTTCATAAACGTTATGAAGCATTTCTCCAAGTCTTCTATGCATGAAAGGGTGGTTGACATGTTTGATGCCATTCAGCCGTATGTTAGGTCGCGGCCTTCTCTTAATGCTGTCAGCACTTGCCTAAACCTCCTGGTCGAGTGGAATCAGATGGATTTAGCACAGAAGTTTCTCTTAAATGCCAAGAAACGTCTTAACTTGAAGCCAAACACTTGCATTTTTAACATCCTGGTCAAGCATCATTGTAAGCAGGGGGACCTTGAATCAGCGTTTGAGGTTGTGAAGGAGATGAGGAAATCGAAAGTGTCTTATCCCAACCTCATTACTTATACAACTCTTATGGGTGGTCTATGCCGGAGTGGAAGGCTCAAGGAAGCAATTGATCTATTTGAAGAAATGCTCTCCAAGGACCAGATTGTGCCTGATGTGTTGACCTACAACATCTTGATCAATGGTTTTTGTCAAGGTGGGAAGGTCGATCGTGCAGAGAAAATAATGGAATTCATGAAGAAAAATGGATGCAACCCAAATGTATTCAATTACTCTGCCCTTATGAATGGGTTCTGCAGGGAAGGAAGAATACAAGAGGCTATGGAAGTTTTGGATGAGATGAAGAGCTTGGGAATGAAGCTCGATACTGTAGGATATACCACTTTGATTAACTTCTTCTGCAGAGATGGAAAACTTGAGGATGCATTGCAGTTGCTGAAAGAAATGAAAGAAGCCAGGTGCAAAGCTGATTCTGTGACTTTCAAAATTGTCATTGAAGGTCTATGTAGACAGAAGAAGTTTGAGGAGGCTCTTCAAATGCTTGAACGGTTACCTNNNNAAGGCGTCTACCCTGACAAAGCTAGTTACAGAATCACATTAAATTCCTTGTGCTACTCTGATGAGATAGATAAAGCTGTCTGGTTGTTGACTTTGATGCTTGGACGGGGTTTTGTACCTCATCATGCTACTTCAAATGAATTATTAGTTCGCTTATGTGAGACAGGACGGACAGCTGATTCAGTTACCGCTTTGTTTGAGTTGTTAGAGGTCGGGTTCAAGCCTGAGCTGAACACCTGGGTAGTTTTTATAGAGACAATTTGCCGAGAGAGAAAACTGTTGCCAACATTTGTACTGCTTGACCAGCTTATTGAAGGCATGGAAATTTCATAATCTTTGAAAGTTTATGCTCTGTTCTTGTGGCTATGATGTCGATGCGGAAAGGGATATGTGTGGTCTTCCTGCAGGTTTTGACCTAGTAATTCAATCTGTTCTCCAGTGTGAATGTTACGGTATAACGAAACTGATCAAGTATTTGGAGCACAATTGAGTGTGCCGCAATCACACATTAATTTACCAAAGTTTTCTACTGAAGGTTTATTTCTAATCCAATGAATGGAGGAGTTTTCTTGATGCCATTCATTCAATATTTTTAGTTAGTGGCTTGGATGAGACAATCTCACCTTTAAGAATGGGATTAGAAGGATTGGCATTTGTAGCTGATTCTGATCCATATTTAGTATATTAGTCAATGTTTAATTGCTGAGATCTAATGAGTTCTGCAGTGATTACATGGATGTTCCTTAAATTTAAGCT
>NCQT01115877.1:17418-27427 GCA_002740465.1 Stenocereus thurberi
TTGGAGTTTTTTAAATTTTTGGCCCATGTTGCTCATTTTTGAATTCGAATTGCATTTTCTCACCCATGTCTCCATATTTTCTTGCCGATTACAACCCATATATATTCCTTAAATTACCTTGAAAACAGTTAAAAACTAAGTACTCAAGGGCACTTATATGTTATTTTCAGCGGCTAAAGAAATACATCGATGCCTAATTTTGGCTCATACTTGAGTCAAAATAAATGAAAATAAAAATCCACCCTAAATACCTAACTCACTTTCATAGGAATTACAGTTGCATTTAGCGCATACAAAAAATACTTTAACCCCTAGGTTACACGCCATGGATGACCATGGTCTTACAAGGGTTTGTAAAAGATATACTCATGAACTCTTAAAAATGAAAAAGGAAAGAGAAGGAAAATAGAAATTCTTTTTGGTTTTTTAAATTGTACACCAATACATAAATGAAAAACTATATCGTAACACCTCATTAGTTAATCGGGCTTAATTATTTTAATTGTACATTTGATCAAATGATCATAATATCAAGTAAAGCAATGAGCCACACAAAATTTAGAAAAATGACATGTGCAAGTAGAGTAATTTATGTAACCATAAAGCTCTTTGAACATATGTACACACATATAATTATATAAAAAGTATACATTTACATGTATATTCGCATACGTGCTTGAATAATGTGGGTTGTTGACTCAGGCCTACTTAATTTACTAAATGATGAAGGAAAGAAAATATATTGAGCCAAATGTATGGCTAATAATTTGACCATGTAGTAAGTTGGAGAAGGGGATCATAACAAAATTAACTTTTGATAAGACAAAAAAGAAGAAGACAGCGAGGAAAAATGGATAGGACTAAGAATTAATAAAAGGAGTGAGGGGTCATTTGTTTTAAAAATTAGAACTTCTCATTTCCACCTCTCTACATTCCATGTTCTCCTCCTTCTTGCTATTGCCGCCAACTAGCAGTGCTGAGAACCCTAACCATCATCCACCACCCATAATAGCCACCGCTAACCTTCATTTTCTTCTCCCCATCTCTATTCCTCTATAACAGAGAAGGGCAAGGACCCCTTTAGCCGCTTTTGTTTGACATCCTATGTTACCTTCTGGCTCCTAGGATCTAGCCGCTTGATGCCTAGCACCACCACTATCACTCGTACTTCCTATTTCTATTCACCACCACTGTCACTCTTACTTCCTTTAGCTGCTTCTGTTTGGCCTATGTTGCCCATCCTCTTACTTGATCAAAATTCATATTTCTTTATTTCGATTGGATGAATGTTTGAGCATAATGAGGTTTAGCTAATTTGAATGAAGAATAGGCTATGGCATTTAATAGTCCCTGGAGGGGAAGGCTCAAGTTGTTATGTTTGTCGTTAGAGCTTAGTTGAATTATACATGTGTTTGTGCATACTTGTTGAAGTTGGCTGAGCAAGTTCCTTTAATTTGGGGTGTAGGAGTGAGTTGTGATTGTATTAGAAGGAGATTTGAATAGACATATATTATCATATTTTGTTTAAATTAAATTGTGTATATATATGATAGTTTGTGTATTGGTTAATTTTTGGTAAGGTTATGTTTATTTCTCGTTCAAGTGTGTTAAAGAAATGGAATATATGATGTCATCGGAAGTGTAGAAGAAGTTGTGTTGATTATAAGGCTATAGCTTGCATGACTTGGGCATTTCTATCAAGTTTTAAATTAAACTTTTGATGAGCTTTTACGTGGTTAAGGAAATGTTAATTTAGAGTGTGCTTACAATGAATGAGAAATACATGAACGAGTAGTTTGAATTATAAAATTAAGAAGTGGAGTTATTCAAGTTGTCCACCTGTGTAAGTATGGTTGGATCTCTCAGAGGAAACAAGTGGTTTGCTTAAGAGTGATTAAGAATGTATCTCCTAGAGGAAACTAGATTATCCTATAACCTGAGTGAGAGCTTGGGCTCTCATTCAAGTGACATTTGATTTAAGTAATTTGGGGGACTAAGTTAAGCTAGATGGGATATTCTTACTTAGTTAGGATCTTATTGAGATTATGATGCGATACATTTATACCTATGGTGTACAGAGGAAGTAATTAAAGTAATGGAAGATAAAAGGGGAGAATTAGCAAATTAATAAGGAGATTTAGTAATATAGGTGAGTTAATGTAACTTATTAATGTAAAAAAAATAGAATAATAAGATTCGAGAAAATGGACTAATAAGCGTTGGGATAGCATAAGCAAGGGCTTAATTCACAACAAATAAGATAGCAACCAATCGTTTTAATACAAATATACTGATGAGATTTTATTGAAAACAAAAGGTAACAACTTGTAAGAGGAAGAATTAAAGAATTAAGCCTATATAGAAATAATTAATTTTTGAAGGTACGTTATTGGCTGTACCATTATCAAGTAAAGTTTTGATGCATTAGTAAATGATGTTTGATGGTTTTACCAACTTTTCGCTATCCAGAGGAACCACGTAGTGTTATAATGATCATGTATAACTATGGTTATAAGTTTGTTGATCCAGTGATGCCTGGAGAACATAACTTGCTAATGCAGACTGAGCCCCGAGAATGGACTTGCTCCATCAAGAATGGTTGTGAACCAAGTGAGCACAATGTTGACCTTTGGAGGTGGAGGCCAAGGTCTTAGTCCTACTAGGTTAATGGACTTCAGACCTTTCAATAGGCTGAATTAAGCTTAGGAAAGGTGGTTGGGAAATTATTAGCATTAAATAAGAGCGTAGCTACTTTATTCTTCAAAAGTAGTTCATTAGCTTATTTTCACTTTCTGTGTGGAACATTTTACCTAATGTCTAGCTCCATTTTAGAAAGGCAAACGAACTCCAATGTGGACTAAATTATAAATATATAGATATTCTCATATGTATACTATCCATTCAGCTATAGAATGTCTTTATAATCCAAGCATCGAGAAAGATATTAGGTGTAAATCGAGCAAGGGCCAGTGTAGGATTCAGAATTACACTTTTTTTACTTAAAGAATTCATTAGGCTAGCAAATGGATGAAATAGGGGCTAATATTTCTTGAACAGCTGGTTGACTCTTCTAGAAGCCACCACAATAAGATCTCCCTATGACTCATCCATTTGAGATAGTGGACGACTCATCCAATCTAGCACTAATGTAGCTAATTGCAGCTCAGCTTATATTCTTGTGGCCCCCTTTAAAATTGTACTCAAGTTAGGATTTGATTAGTTAGTTTCTTTGTAATCTTATTGGTCCGTGCATGATTAGGGGAAGGGGGTATTCTCCCATTTATTTGCTTGATCCTTGTTATATATGTCAGACTTAGATTAATGAAATGAAAGCTTAATGCTTAGGATCTTCACAAAAAAATCTCAAATTTCTTTATCTATCTGAGGGGAATGGTGAAGTTGAGTTAATCCTTTTAATTTAATCCTTAGTATCTTGACTTCAGAGGGTTAAAGGGTAGGTTGATTTTGTCTATTTGGTTTATTGTTCTCAAGTTTGATTAAAATAATTAGAAGATTTAGGGTTTTCTTTTTCTTGGCCTACTTTTTAAGAAGATTGATCTTCTTCAATGATTGGGGCTTATCTACAAGGATTTACTTCCTTTATTTGCTAATGATTTTCCTTATGGGTTATTTTCTATAAGAGGAAAAAGTTGCTTCATTTGGGTAAGCATCGAAACCAGCAATCTTTGTATTTTTTACTTGTTTCTCCATTTTCTTTACTATTTTTCACCTTTAGATCTCGCTCTCTAAATCTCTCATTTTAGTCAGCAAAGAACCCCAAATAGCCCTAAAAACAATCCCTAACCTAAGCACAACCTTAAACTCCATAAAAAGCCTTTACAAAAAAACTAAAAAAATTTATAGGGTAGTGCCCATCACGTGCTACCCATGGCATTATCCACGATCCATGGCAGAAAACTTGCCTTCCATGGTCCATATTTCTTCCCCTTAATTCCTCTGTGGTATTCGCCATGCCCCATGGTACCCCTGTTGCATCCTATGCTTTCTCACTCTATAGGCATTCTTCTTAAGCAAGCCCCCGAGATGAGGAGAGATAAGGCCATTATTGAACTTCAAGAGCAAGTGATGAGGCTCACTAGGGATCTTGAGCAAGTGATGGAATCAGAATAAAGAAACCCTTACCGCAGGGGTTATGATCTTAATCCTATTGACATCGTATATTCTTCCTTTCATGAGACTTTAATGATGAGGAAAGAGGACCTAGAAGAAGAAGGCATCCAAGGGATGACCTTTGGGGATCTCAAAGTTGAGGCACCGAAGTGTGATGATAATCTTAACCTGGAGAACTATCTTGATTGGATGCAAGCCATTGAAAGGATCTTTGAACTCAAAGAGTATAATAATGAAAAGTCCCTCAAGTTAGCTATCATCAAGTTAAAAGGGTATGCCTCTCTTTTGTATGAGCATTTGAGGAAGAATTAGGCTAGAGAAGCTAAGGCAAAAATCAAGACATAGTCCTCGCTCAAGAAGCACATGGACAAGAGGTTCCTACCATCCTCTTATAAATAAGAATTCTACCTCAAGATTACCTCTCTTACTAAGGGAATCTGAAGATGGAAGATTATATTAGGAAGTTTAAATAACTCTAAATGAGGGTTGGTTTGGATGAAGAGGCCGAGCTTAAGATTGCTACGTTCATTAAGGGATTAGCACCTAGCATTGCCAACAAGGTGGATCTTTAACCTTGATTATCCTTTGATGATGTGTGTCACCTAGCTATCAAAGTTGATAAGCAACTTAAGAGTTTTTCAAACTACTTCCTCTATCTGGCCTCAAAACACCCCCAAAGGTTGCTCCTCCCACAACAAAGTTAAGATTACCCCTTTACCCACTAATGTCCTTGACAAGAGTAAAGGGATTGCTAGTGAGCTACCAAAGAGGTTGCTTCAAATTCCATGGTTATGGACACCTCTAAGTGGATTATCCCAACCGAAAAACTCTCATCATTAGAGAAGTTAAAGAAATCCAAGCTATTAAGAGAGTAACTAGTGAAGAGGAATTCAAAAATGAGGATCATACTTTGATCACTCCGAATGTGGGTAAACCCTTAGTAATTCGAAGAGCACTTCATATCAAAGAGGCTCTTTCTGAACCAAGCTAGAGGGGGGAGGAACTCTTCTATACCTGGTATATAATTACAAGCAAAGTGTATGAGCTCATTATCAATGGAGGGAATTGCACCAATGTAGCTCCTATGACACTCATTAACAAGCTTCTTGTACACACCAAGATACGTGCACCCCTTACACTCTTCAATGGCTCAAGCAAGGGAGCGAGGTAACCATTTCTAGGTAAACTCTTATTGCATTTTAAGTTGGTTCATATTATGGTGAGGTACTATGTAAAGTCCTTTCTATGGATGCATGTCGTTTGTTACTGGGTAGGCCTTGGTTGTTTGATAATTATGTGATTCACAATAGGCATGCCAACACTTATGCATTCAAACACAAGGGTCGTAATCTTACCCTGACCATATTGCCTTCACATAAGCCTCTCAAATTTAAACCAAGGGAAGCAACACAAGCCTATATATGAGTAAAACATGAGTAGAGATAGCCTTTAGTAAGAGTAAGCCTTTATTTGCCTTACTTATGGTATAATCAAACACAAGTGAGGAAGTAAAACCTATGTATCCTCTAACTCAATCACTCTTGAGAGAGTTTATGGATGTATTTTCCAATGATTTACCCCTAAGGCTCCCTCATTTGAGAGGAACTGGGCACCAAGTTGATCTCTTACAGGTACTCCGCTACCAAATAGGTTGATCTATAGGTGCAATCCTAATGAGTCACAAAAGCTTCGATGATAAGTCCAAGAGTTACTTGACCGTGGGTACATTACGAATAGCTTGAGTCCATGTCTGGCTCCTACCTTTTTTGGACCTAAGAAGGATTGAACTTGACATATAATACGTTGATTCTAGAGCTATAAATAACATTACCATCAAGTATTGATTTTGTATTCCTCAATTGGATGATATGCTTGATGGTTTACCTAGGTCCAATGTCTTTTCCGAAATTGACCTTAGAAGTGGCTGCCACCAAATTAGGATGAAAGAAGGAGAAGAATGGAAGGCCACTTTTAAGATCAAGTATGGGTTGTATGAGTGGCTTGTGATGCCTTTTTGTCTATCTAGTACTCCTAGTACTTTCATAGGGCTCGTGAATGAGGTCCTAAGACAATTCATTGGCAAATTTATTGTTATGCATTTTGATGATATCTTGGAGCATATTGATGATAAGGCATCTCATGCAGAACATGTTTCTCAAGTGTTCCAAGTGTTGAGGAAACAAAAGTTATATTCCAACCTTGAGAAGTGTAAACTATTCACTCCTTAAGTTATCTTTCTTGGTTATGTTATGTCGGTAAAGGAATTCAAGTTGATGAATCCAAGGTTGAGGCTATCAAGAATTAGACTATGCCACCTTCATCATGGAAGTTTGAAGCTTCCACGAATTAGCATTTTTCCACCATCGGTTCATTAAAGACGTTAGCTCTATTATGGATCCCTTAATCGTATACATGAAGAAGGAAGTTTTGAGTGGACAAAGTCTATCCAAAGGGCCTTTGAGATAATCAAGGGTAAGCTATGTTTGACTCTTATCCTAGCTCTCTCCAACTTTGATCTCCTTTTTTAAGTTGAGTGTGATGCTAATGGGGTCGGAATTGGAGTGGTTCTCACTCAAGCCAAGCACCCTCTAGCCTTCTTTAGTGAGAAGTCGGATGGTTCGGGACTCACCTATTCCACTTATGATAAGAAATTTGATGTCACTGTTAGATCCTTGGAATATTGGAGTCATTATCTCAAGTACAAGCCTTAAGCTTCATTCAGATCATGAGGCATTGTCTTACATCAATGATCAACACAAGTTAAACACAAGACGTGCCAAGTCGGTTAAGCTCCTTCAATCTTTCACCATCCCTTGTAAGCATAAGAGTGAGAAAGACAATGTTGTGGCCAATTCATTATAAAGGAGGTATACAATCCTCTCGATCCTTGAGGCCAAGGTCTTTGGATTCCATTCCATCAAAGCTCTATACAAAGATGATGAAGACTTCAAGGAAGTGGTGGAGAATCCCTCTACCTTTGGCTTTTTCACTCTACAAAATGGTTACCTCTTCAAAGCAAATAAGCTTTGCATCCCTAAGAGTCCTCTAAGGGACTTGACTATCAAAAAGGCTGAGCAAGGAGCCTTAGCCAGTCACTTTGCCATTAATAAGACCCTTGACATACTCAAAGAGTATTTATATTGGCCCAAGGATGGGTGGGGATGTTCATAAGGTAATCACAAGGTGCAATTTTTCTCACATGCATAAAAGTCACTTCCACTAAGGCTCCTGCACTACTCTTCCATTTCCTACAAGGCCATAGGATGGCGCTAGCCTGAACTTCATTATAGCCCTCCCAAGGACACCTAGGCAAAAGAATTCTGTTATGGTGCAGTGGATCAATTCTCAAATATAGCTTATTCCATTGTTTGCCAGAAACGTGATGATGTTACTTACATTATGGATATGTTCTTCCAAGAAATTTTAAGGCTTTATGGTATTCAAAGAACTATTATCTTAGATAGGGACACCAAATTTTTGTCATACTTTTGAAGATCTCCATGGAGATTACTGGGCACTACGTTGCTTTTTAGCACCGTTTTCCACCCTAAAACCAAAAATCGGAGGTGAGAAATAAAACTCTCACAACCTTACTAAGGGGTATAGTGAGCAAGATTTCAAGGGATTGGGACATCAAAGTTACTCATACTGAGTTTGCCTACGATCAAGCTGCTTCCTATGATACCTCTCATTCCCCTTTGATATGTGTTATAACCTTAATCCTCTCACTCCCATGATATTATTCTCATTCCTCAAGAATCAAAAGCGAGTTTTGAGGCCGAGGCTAGGGCTAAGGAGATGAAGAGACTATATGAGCAAGTAAGGGAAAAATTGAGAAAGTGAATGAGCAATACAAGCTCAAGGCCAATAAGAGCCACACTCATCCTAAGTTCAAGCCAGGAGATCTTGTGTGGTTACATTTTAGGAAGGAGAGATTCCCATCAAGGAGAAAGAATATGCTTATAGCTAGGGGAGATGGTCTTTACAAGGTGGTATAAAAGGTGGGGATAATGCCAACAAAATCAAACTTTCAGGATATATGCAAATATCCATGAGCTTTGGTGTTAGAAATCTTACTCCTTACATTGAGAATGATGATGAGCACAATGAAGATTCGAGGAAAAATCCTCTTTAAGGGGAGAGGTTGATATGGAGCAAACTCCAAGAATGGACTTAATCCTTTAAGAAAGTGTTATAAATCAAGTGGTCACAATGTTAACCTTTGGAAGTAGAGGACAAGGTCTTAGTCCTCATAGGTTAATGTTGGCTGGAGACCTTTGAGGAGGCCCAATTAAACTTAGGCAAGGCGGTTGGGGAAGCAGTGGCCTAAAATAAGGAGCTTAGCTACTTGATTCTCGAAACCACTTCATTAGCTTATTTTTGTTTTTTGGGCAAAACATCTTACTTGAATTCTATCTCAATTTCAGACATGAAAATAGGCTTTAATAGTTTGGATAAATTACATATGCATAGATAGCCTCAAATGTCTAGTTTCCATCAGAATATACGGCATCTTCAGATTCTAAGTATCATGAAAGATATGGTGCATAAACCCAGCAAGAGTTAGTGTAGGGCCTAGAATTACATGTTTGTTATTAAGGAGTTAATTAGACTACCAAATGGATAAATTTGGAGCTAATATTTCTAAAAAGCTAGTGGATTTTTTTAGAAGCCACCCACAGAAAAAGCTCCCCATGACTCATCCATTTGATGTAGTGGGTGACCTATCCAATCTAGCACTAATGTAGCAAATTCCAGCTCAGCTTATATTCTTGTGGTCCCCTTTAAAATTATACCACTAGTGAAGAATTTTATTGGTTAATTTTCTTATAATCGCATTGGTTAGTGCATGACTTGAAGAAGGGGGCACTCTCACATTTATTTGCTTGATCCTTGTAATACTTCTTAGACTTATATAAATGAAATGAAAGCTTAATGCTTCGTATCTTTAAAAAAAAAAATCTCAAATATCTTTATCCCTAAGGAGGGTTGAAGGGCGGGTTCATTTACCTTGGCCTAAAAGGCCTTCTTGCACTTTGATTGCAAACTTCACCTAAGATCAAGTCAAACTTGTAACATAAACTTCAAGCCTAAAATAAAATTAGATAAGAAATTAGGTAACAAATTGAATTTTGCATTGATATTATATATATGGGTACAATCTCTATATTGAATGCAATGAAAATAATCCTTTGATTCGATTTGCTTGGAAGAATTTAAATGAACCTTGTCTTGAGAGAGGGCTTAAAAGGCTTAATCTTAATCAAGAAAAGTATTCAATCTTCAAGGAAGATGACATATGCTTTAGGTGCTCGTTATCTTCCTTCAGAGAGAGAGTGCTTGAGCCTTAGTGAATTCTTAGAATGTCCATCCTTGAACAAAGGGGGGCTAGGGGACTATTTATAGGGAAATTCTCCCCTCCCTCTTAAAGGAAAGATGGACCTTGATCTTTATTTTTTTGGGCTTACGATTGGGCCTCAACTTGAATCGATTTGACTTAGGAGTTATTGGGCTTTGATCGGGCCTTGACTTAAAAATCACCTAGTGCTTTGATTCAATCCTAACTTGGGAGTCATTTAGGCTTAGGCCATGACTTGAGAGTAAATTTGGGCTTAATTAAATTAATTAAAAGGGCTGATCCAAATAGTTAATTTAACTTTATCTCTTGGTATGACACATAAATATTTTTAGTGCCTGCAAAACTGACCTAGGGGATAGATATAAATTGTATGTTACATGATGCCTAAATCTAACAATAAGCAATCTAACTAGTAAACAAGGCTCTAAGCTAAAATTGAATAAATGCTAGTTGTGCCAATTCCCTAGCTGGGGGCTCAAGCTATGGTCTGAGGGGGTATTCCATTGCCTGATGCCCTGA
>NCQT01115899.1:3108-15802 GCA_002740465.1 Stenocereus thurberi
CTAGAAGGAGGTTACGTAGACGTAGTAACTCGACCTTGAGTAGGAACCTCTAACTCCACCTTGTCACTGGTATCATGATGCTCACCTGTATCAGTTGAAGAAGACTCTTTTCCCGGAGAAAACATAGGAAACTCATTAAAAGTAACATCTCGACTTTGAATGACTCTCTTGGAACCAGGAGACCATGAACAATATCACTTGGACTTGGATGCATAACCAATAAACATGCACCTAATAGCCCTGGCAGCTAGCTTTTCATAATTAACACTAGCATATGAAGGACATCCACATATTCTCAAAATGGAATAGTCAATGGCATTACCTAACCAAACTGCTTCTAGAATTTTGAAGTCAATAGAGGAATGTGAAGACTGATTCATAAGATAAAAGGCCATTGAAACAGCCTCAACTCAAAAATCACGGCGGTGCCGTAAACTAGCATTGAAGAACATACAATGAGCTCTCTCTAGAATGGCTCAGTTGGTACATTTTGCGACGCCATTTTGTTGAGGTTTCCTAACAAGAGTCTTGTGTCTAGCAATACCTTGAACGGCATAGAATTCATTGAAATTTATCTCACAAAACTCAAGGTCGTTATCAGTCCTAAGCTTCTTGGTTTTCCTCCCAGTTCGATTCTTAATAAGGGCCTTGAACTTCTTAAACATAGGAAATACTTCATTCTATGTCTCAAAAAATAAACCCAAACTTTACGAGAAAAATCATCCATAGAAGTCAACATGTAGCGCTTTTCTCTAAAGGAAGGAACTCTAGAGGGACCCGACAAATTAGAATGAATATAATCTAGGATACCCTTGGTACGATGCTTTACAATAGAAAAACTGACTCTCTTTTGCTTACCAAAAATGCAATGGTGATGCCTTTTTTACTCTTTTGCTTACGAAAAAAATCAATTTATCGGTATCTTCACTACCAAGGGGACCTCGATTGCTTAGGACGGTCATGCCTTTCTTACTCATGTAGCCCAAATAAGCATGCCACAATCTTGTGAGATCAACATTGGATGAGGTGGTGATAGCATTAGAACTTTTCACAGTACAGCGTTGTAGGACGTAGAGACTACCACGTCTCACACCTTTCATGAGAACCAAGGCACCCTTGGAGACCTACAAAACTCCACTTTTGGCTAAATACCTGCATCCATTTTACTCAAGAGTACCAAGTTAAATGAGGTTGTGCTTCAAATCTAGAATGTGATGGACATTTGTCAAAACCCTCATAATACCATCATGGGTCTTGATTTGAATGGTGTTAATACTAACTGCATACATTGAGCATCATTGCCCATAAGCATGACACCTAAATACCATGGCTTATATTTTGAAAATCAGTCCCTATGAGCACACATGTGATCAGTGCAGCCATAATATAAAGCCTACTCAATAGCACCTATTATTAGTGGTGGTTACACACAACACATAATCGCCTGACTCGGAATCAATGATAGTAGCTTTAGCGAATGTTTGAGATTGTTTGTTCTTCTCATTTTTCTCCTTTTTGTTTTTTAAGCTATAACAGTCATCAACTAAGTGTCCTTGCTTCTTATAATACTTACAAAGTTTGCTAAATTTACGTCCCCGAGACTTTGAATGGGAGTTTCTCCTATTTGTACCCCCTTTGTCGAAGGATCTACCTCTCACATTTAAACCCTCAGCTTTGTCATTTGAATGCATTTCAAGGTCAAATTTTTCTTTAGATAATAAACTAGATTTTATGTCCTTAAAAGACTATGTATCATTGTTACTATATGACAAGATTTCCTTGAAATTTTATGCGAAGATGGCAATGGGACTACTAACAAAATGGCTTTCTCCTCATCCTCTATTTTGACATGCCTATGGAATTAAAATCATCAAGATGATTTTGAATGAGAGTACCTTCGGCTATAGGGAACATTTACAAACATTCTTTGAGATGTATTTTGTTGGCTATACTCTTCTTCATATATAACACCTCCAATGTGAGCCAAAGGCTTGCCATGGTGGTCTTGTCAAGGACTCCGCGTAATACATGAGGTGTCAAGATAATTGTATTGTAGAGAGCATCTTCTCATCTAGATCCTCCCCGTTGCTCATCAATCATTGACGGGCACGATCCAGAACTTTATTCATTCCGTTCTGTGTAAGAATAGGCATCATCTAGTCCTTCCAAGTGTTAAAGCTCATTTTGCAATCAAATTTAGAAATATCAGATTTTGCAACAGTTGTCATCCTTGTTCCAGGCTTTGATACCACTTGTTAGGATCATAGGAGATTATAATGGACACAAGAAATATTACAAAATATGATAATTAAGTAAAAATTAAATCAACACCAATAAACACCATGATTTACATGAAAAACCCAAATTAGGAAAAAACACGAGTGGCGATGACTAGAAAAATTCACCATATAATGAGAGTACAAGATTGATCTCAAAGCAATGTGCTTGAGTGTGAGATCAAAATAAGTGATTACAAATTCACTCTAACACTCTCTCACAACTTCAAGAAAAATAGTGGAATAATATTGGTGTAGAAGAATAATGGTAATGATGCTTGAGGATGATAATGCTTAAGGATAGAAATTGTTGAATGATCTAATAAACTTGAGCTTGGTCTCTTTAAAGAGTGATAATGCAAGACAAAATGCTCATTGATTAACACTCTGCAATAAAATCAGCTTAACGTTCATTAGTAAATGCTTTGTCATAAAATAACAAATAACGCCTAGTACAGACGTTGCATACTTTAGGACAGAAAACAAAGATCACGTGACCAAATATATTAATTGATCACCTCAAAATCCAAAGTAGAAACTCATGAAATTGGACAATTAAAATAATCATGTGCTAATGTATTTTGGACCACAAACTTAACATTACCAACTTCTACCAACTCTTATAAAAAATTCTAACCATTTCCAACTCTGATCGATATTTCTCAACTTCAACCAACTTCTACTAACTTCTTTCAATCTTTTCCAACTTTGACCAACATCTACCAATCATGTCCAAAAAAAAAACCAATTCTTTTCAACTTTTACCCACTTCTATTAATTTTTAGCAACTTCACTCATTTACCAATTCATATTTACCAACAAAAAGAACACGCCCTCAATTATTCGATAACTTGGCCTTGTTGGAACCACACATGCAGTAGTTTGGCTTGAAAAAGTCAATTTTTTAAGATATTTTTGATGATACATCAGTGCATGCATAAAGAACAAAGAAGCAAGGGTTACAATGAGGGCAATATATATGTCATACACTTGATAATACATACTCTTAAAAATCCATATCAATGCTCTCATTACCTACGTGTATATGTTTTTCACGAGTGCATTTGTCATATATTAATCTTTTAATATATATTTGTAAAAATATATATTAAAAGATTAATATATGACAAATGCACTCGTGAAAAACATATACATGTAGGTAATGAGAGCATGCATTCCCGAAAGCATATAAGAAATTGCCGAGTAAGAGAAAAGAAATATTATTTTTAGTTATCAAATTATGACATAATGTACTATTGTGTGGGAGTTGTGGTGCTTCCCTAACTAGGGTAACCTAGCCTCTATCAATAATCAAGATTAGGGTTCACAAGGTATAAGAGTCCTTCTCAAGGCCCAATATTATATATATACATATACATATATACACACACATACACACACACACACACAAAATATTACACCCCCTCAGTCTGTACATGGGGAAACCACGAAGGGATTAACCTTGAATTGATGAAATTTCTACGAGGTCAAGCCCTTGGTAAAGATATCAGTGACTTGAGACTGAGTGGGAATGAACTTGAGCTGAAGATGTCGGCTAGACGCCATCTCTCGAACAAAGTGGTAGTCCACTTTGATGTGCTTGCTACAGCTGTGAAGAACGAGGTTGGCAGCAACATATGTAGCGAAGATGTTATCGTAGAAGAGCCGAATGGGAACTTGTATTGGAGTACCCAAGTCAAGAAGCAGCTGACGAAGCCATTGAATTTCGACTGTAGTGTAGGTAGTAGGACGATATTCGGCCTCCGCAGAGGAAGGAGACATAGTAGCTGTTTCTTGGATCGCCAAGAGACAAGGTTAGACCCCAAGAAAATAGCAAAACTAGTAATGGAGTGACTACTATCAGGACAACCAGCTCAATCAAAATCACAAAAGGTAACCATGAGATCCAGCTAAGAAGTGGCCTTGAAATATAGGTCATGATTCGCAGTGCTCTGCAAATACCTGAAAATATGCTTAATAGCATTCAAGTGAGAGGTTCATGGAGCATGCATGAACTGGGACACTACATGGATGGCATAAGCAATATCAGGTCCAGTCATAGGAAGATACTGTAGTGCCCCAACCATACAACGATAATTAGTAGGATTAGTAACTAACTGACCATCAGTTAGTGATAAAGTGGTTCGAGAGACACACAGTGTGTACACAGATTTAAGGTATGAAAATGAAACTTCCTAAGCAGGTTAGTAATATATTCGTGTTGTGAAAGAAAGAGACTAGCAGATGTACGCACCACCTATACCCTTATAAAATAGTGAAGGTCACCATGATCTTTCATTGCAAACTGGGAGGACAGGGTCTTGATAAAGGCTTGTATAATAGCTGGATTGTTACCAGTGAGAAGCATGTCATCAACATATAAGAGAAGAACAAGAATAGCATTGTGATGATGGTAGATAAACATGGAAGAATCAACTTTGCTGCAAACGAAACCTTTGGAAGTAAGAAAAGTACTAAAGTGATGAAACGAAGCCCGAGGGGCTTGCTTCAAGCCATAGAGAGACTTTTTGAGATGACAAATATGTGGTGGAAAAGTGGGATGAATGAATCATGGGGGTTGTCGCTTATAAACTTCTTCATCGAGGAAACCATGTAAAAAGGCATTTCTCACATCCAGCTGACGAACAATCCAGTTGCAAGAAATAGCAATAGAGAGAATTAAGCGAACAGTAGAGGCTTTGATAGCTGTTCTAAAGGTTTCGTGGTGATCAATACTTGCCTGTTGGTGATTGCCAAGAGCTACTAGGTGAGCCTTGTATCGGTTAACTAATCCATCTAAGGAAAACTTTGCCTTATAAATCCACTTACCGCCGACTACATTCATAGAAGGAGTGCATGGAACAAGCTCCCAAGTATCATTTTCTAAAAATGCATTAAACTCTTCCGTCATTGCTTGCCGCTAAGTCGAATGTTTAACGGCTTTGGTGAAGGAAGTAGGATCACCATCCTCATGCTCAACCCTTAAAGATAAAATAGTTTTGGGTTTGGAAATTTCTTATTTTGATCGTGTTTGCATGGGATGGAAATTTCGCGGGCTTAATGTGGGTTAGGAGTAGCTAAAATATCGGACCTGATGAACGTAGGCTGGACTGATGCGGAGTGGGAAAAGGCTACAACTAGGCAGGAGAGGAAATGGAGGATACTGGGAACGCTGATTGGGCCATAGAAGATGAGGCTGGCATTGGCTGAGCAAGAGCAAGAGAAGCAGATGCATAACTATGGGTTGGGCCGAGGTCCAGACACGGAGAAGTAGATGTGGAGGTCTGGGTTTGGGCAGGCTGAGGCATAGATGTAGGGCAGTAGGCTGGGTTTCATTCAAAAACATAAGCCTAAAAAGTAAGTATGGAACCCGAGATAGTGGGTGACCAAGAAGGCAATTAAGAGGGAGATGGGGGCTTAAACTTGTGAGCAAGGAGAATGTCATGGTAAGGAAAAATATGCTCATGAAAAACGACATGTCGGCTTATGTAAATGCGCCTAGAAGAGGATCTAGGCATCGATAAGACTTGTAGTGTGGGCGCATAACCGTNNNNACAAAGACACACCGTACGGATCGAGGTTGAAGTTTATGCTTAGTGTAAGCAGTTAGGTTAGGAAAACATTACGATCCAAACACAAGCAGAAAACTATAGTCAGGACGTTTCGAAAACAATTGATAAAAAGGAGAAGCACCATGGAGAATAGTAGTGGGAAACCTGTTGATGACAAACACAGCTGTGAGAACAGCATCATGCCAAAAAGTGTCAGGCATACTAGCATCAATGAGTATTATACGAGCCATTTCCACGATATGATGATGCTTTCATTCAGTAACACCATTCTATTGTTGAGTGTGTGGGGCAGATTTTCAAAAATATATCCCTTGTTGGACTAAGAAGTCGAAGAAGGGAGCATTATCGTACTCTCTGCCACCTTCGCTTTGAAAATAGATCATTTTTGTTTGAAAAAGATTTTCAACATATTTTTGAAACTGAATGAAAACTTTCAAAGCATCTAACTTGTATTTGAGAGGATAGAGCCAAGAATAGCGAGTGTAATCATCAACAAACAAGATATAATATTTATAACCATGAGAGGAATAAATAGGAGATTGCCATAAATCACTATATATTAAATATAAAGGCTTTGCAGAGCAATGTTCAACCTCATTAAACGGTAATCTGGTAGATTTACCCAAACAGCAAGGAACACAATCCTTAGAAGTTTTAGTAGTCCTAAAAATATACTTATTAGAGTTAAGTCCAAGACCCTAGAACTAGTATGACATAACCTACGATGCCAAACGTCATAAGATCGATATTGGAGAAGAGAGCGGTTGGGGGGAGTGATGATGATAGGGTATAGATCTCCACTACTTCTGACCCGTAGAAGTACAATCTCTGTTTCCTTCTCCTAAATTGAAAAAGTAGAAGCATTAAAAACCACTTGGCAATTGTTATCACAGCGTTATCTTTTTATCGAAATTAGGTTATGTTTTAAAGCCGGAACATGAAAAATATAATCTAATTTCAATGGTTTATGAGAAGTAGAAATGATACAATTGCCAATATTCTTGATAGCAAGCCTTGTACCATTCCCTACAACTATGGATGTACTACCATTGTAAGGGACTTTGGATAGAAAATTACCGTCATAGAGAGTCATATGTGTAGAAGCACCTGAATCAAGATACCAAGTAGGACCATCACCAATAAACAAGCAGTAATAGATAACGATTCAGGAGTAGGACTTGCACTAGATGGAAGATGGGGACATTGAAGGGCAGAATGCCCATGCTGGAAACAAATCTGGCAAGTGAGGTTAGCGGGATTTGAACCCAAAAGCCCTGACTAAGATGAATGACCTACAATCAAATGATTAGTGGAGGATTTAGGTCGAGTATCAAAATATAAAGAAACCGAATTACCTATGCACATACCATGGGCATACTCCGAGATTGGGAGGTAAAAGACTGAGACGTGGAGAGAGGAGTATTCTGATTGTGGGTGTTGCAGTTGTCATTGTTGCCTCTGCCTCCACCAGGACAATTACGATTGTGACGGCCACCCCTCTATGGCAGCAACCGTTGTTATTACGGGAAGATTGTTGCAACTGAGGGGACCCTTGGTGTGTGACTAGTGCACAGCGAGAGACAGAGTTAGCATCGTCATCAAGGGTCCAAAGGCATTGTTCATGAAGTAGGAGGCGTGGACGAAGATCATTGAAGCTGATTTACAAAGGAATATGAGTTATGGTAGTGACTAACGTCTTATATTCGCGACCAAGCCCCATGAGAGTGTAGTGAACCAGATCAGTGGTAGGAATTGGTGAATTGATAGAGGCGAGATTATCAGCGATTGTTTTGATCTCACGCAAGTATGCATCCATGGTTTGAGAGTTCCCTTTATGAACATTGGCAAGTATATGCTTGAGCTTAAGGACACGGGTCACGCTCAAATGCATGAACCGTTGATGAAGTTTATCTCATACTTAAGATGAGGTAGGGGAGTCACGAACATTGATCAAGGTCATAGGAGAAAGAGTATCTAGCATCCAAGATCGAATGGTTTGATCGAGTTTTAGGCATATTTGAAATTCAGGATTGTAGTGAATCTCCCTAGAGGCGGATATGATAGACATAGCGGGAGGAGTGACTGAGCCATCGACCAAAACGAGTAAGCCATGAGACACAAGCATCGTAGTGAATTAGGTGTGCTAGGTAAGGTAATCTTCAGCAGTTGGGAGGCGAACGCTGACGAGAATGGTGATATTGAGAGTATTGAGATTAGCAGCGAGAGAGGATAGGCTGGTAGTAGGTTGTCTAGATTGGAAAATTGAGGTAAAGTTTGGGTCTTGCATGGCGCTCAGGGTAGGACGTTGTCTAGATGAACCAAGTTCGTATGTGGAGTTAGAGAACCAATCAGAATGGGAAGACAACGGGATTTGGTTGAGCAAAGAATGGAGGAACGTTAAGAGGAAGGGATGGGTGAGCATTGTGAGTTGAGGGGAAGTTGTTGAAATAAAAGGGGTATCTCGAGACAGCTTGGGTAGAGGACAACAATGGTGGTGTAAAGGGCTGAGACACCATAGTGGTTGCAGGAACAATGGGTGACACTGTGCTCACATGGCTCATCTCAGTCATGAACGGAGGAGGTGTGATGGGGCCAACAGGGCTAGAAGAAAACCCGAAGCACATAGGAGGATGAATTCCTGACATGGCCATGGAAGCACCAGGAGCCGTGAGAGAGGGAAGCAACTAGGATTGAGGCAGAAGGTTCTGATACCATGTGTGGGAGTTATGGTGCTTATTCTAACTAAGGTAGCCAAGCCTCTATTAATAATCAAGATTAGGGTTTATCCAAACAGCAAGGAACACAATCCTTAGAAGTTTTAGTAGTCCTAACAAGATACTTGTTGGAGTGAAGTAAGTCTAAGACCCTAGAACTAGTATGCCCAAACCTACGATGCCAATCGTCATAAGATTGATGTGGGGCTGGATGTCTTGACAGTAGTCGCTCCACTACTAGTTTTGCTGTTTTCTTGGGGTCTAACCTTGTCTCCTGGCTGTCCATGAAATAGCCCACTATGTCTCGTTCCTTTGCAGAGGCCGAATATCGTGTTGCTACCTACACTACAGTCGAAATTCAATGGCTTCATCAGCTGCTTCTTGATTTGGGTATTCTGGTACAAGTTTGCATTCGACTCTTCTGCGATAACATCCCCGCCACATATCTTGCTGCCAACCCCATTCTTCACAGTCATAGCAAGCATATCAAAGTGAACTACCACTTTGTTCGAGAGATGGTGTCTCGCCAACATCGTCAAGGTCAAGTTCATTCTTGCTCAGTCTCAAGTCACTGATAACTTCTCCAAGGGCTTGACCTCGCAGAAATTTCATCAGTTCAAGGCCAATCGCTCCGTGGTTTCCCCCCTCCTCCCCGTGTAGATTGAAAGGGTGTAATATTGTATATATATATAATTGTAATCATATTGGGCCTCGAGAAGGACTTTTGTACCGTGTAAACCCTAATCTTGATTATTAATAGAGGCTTGGCTACCCTAGTTAAGGTAAGCACCACAACTCCCAAACAACCGCTCTATAAAAAATTGTAATTTTACATATATATATATATATATATATATATATTGATTATATTAAACCACGTCATCTATCCTCAAGGACCCCACTTCTCATGTTTCTCTAACCTGTCATCAGAACTTGGCTCAACTTCCCAGTTTCTGGCATATGCACGCTAAGCATGCCGGCCACCACCATACTTTGCCGATGGACTAAGAGCCTACATCGGACCATTGCTGTGCTAACCATCCAACCCTCTGAATTGTGCAAATTATCCATTTTGTGGCAGCGGCAATATAAACGAAATCCTATAGAAAAGGCAGGAAAAAAAAGGGCATATTAACCCCACTGCAGGGATATTTTCTGGTGAGCTGGTGGTGGATATGGCATTTGGATGTTGACGAAGGATAAATTGGCCAACAGAATTAAGATGATTTGCTTGTTAGTTACCCGAATCAATGGCATATGGCACCAACTCTGAATGTCCAATTCAATTTTTTCTATTACTTAAACATATCTGATAGTTATTGGTGACCACAAGTGAAGTTCTTTTAACAACAAGATAATAATTCATTGCTTGTTACCGATGGCGGAAAGAGAGAAAAAGAATTGAGGGAGAGGTGGGGCTGTGCTTATCGAATCGATGACAAACGATAGTTTTCAGTCAGATGGGAGGACAAGGAACGATACAACAAAAACAACTCCTCCTAGTGGGAGATTAAGATATAGGTAGTCATACTCCTATATGCATAACTATATGTAGAAAGACGGTTTTCAATAGACCCACATAAGAAAATTTAAGAAAATCTTTAGATATTGAAAATCGGTTGGTAGAATAATTTAGCAAACATAAGACCTAAATGCTTAAAATAACATAACATAAGTTAATATGAACAATAGATGAGGAGTAAGAGTTTTATGTAGTTTGAGTTGAAAGCAATGACATACTACTAAACTGGCCAATAATAGTATACAATCAAACAATCAGAGGTGAAGCCCGGGAACCATAGTTACGAATAGGTTCGGCTTAAGCAAACATATGTGCAATAAAACACCCTTATTAGGAACCATCTACTATCCTACAATAGATGAGGACAGGGAACGATGAAAGTGGGATTTTTTTGAAGCAAAATAATAAATATCTTGCTAGAAGACATTTTAAAAGGTGACTTATTTTAGTTTAAAAATTCTATTACAATGTTTTTAAATTGAAAAAATTGAGATTATCGAATATAGAAACATATTACAACTTATAAATTATATAAAATCATCTTTTTATCCATAATTTACCACATTTTTAAAATACATGTCTTGTAATGCCCTCACGGATAAGTTGATCCAATTTGGGTGTCATTTCATATTTCATCGGCATAATTGACCCATATTTAATCTTAGCAATATATAATGAAGTGTAATCAATAGAAATTTGGTGATTTTAAATTGTAAAATAAGTTCATTTAGGATAAAATAAGACATTTAAGGGTGTCTTGTTGTAAGACACATATTGTCACTTTTTTTAATTTTATTTTAACAAGATGACATGTATGTCATTAGGATTTGAAATCAAGTGAGTGGAATTAAAATTCATTACACACACACATATATATATTTATATATGAATTAACTAATTATTTTCTCCATGAGTATTTTTATTTTAATTAACTAGTATGGACCCGTGCAAAAGTACGGAGCATGTTTAAATGGAAAATTGATAATTATGTTATCAAAAAAATACATGGATAGTTAGTATAGAAATAATTAATACTATAAGTCAGTGAAGAGAAGGAAAAACCCCAATAAAAAAATTAAATATATAGTAACTTCGTGCCTAAATAATATGATTAATAATTGAAAACTATATTATTGTGGAATAAGTCTATATAAGGATGGCTGACACATTAGGTAGTGAACTCGGTACAAAGTACGCTAAATTGGATGATGATAAGTCAAGTTATGACGCCAGTGATGAAGAATCCACCTTCGTCTCTTGTACCTAAATCAAAAATCAAGATTTAGTGATAATTTGATTAATATTGATGGAAGAGAATTTTATATATACACATTATATACCTGGTATACCTAACATTACTACGTCGTATGTAATGGACCTCTTCCTCCCAATTGACTGGCACAATAAGAGCGACAGGAGTTTCTACTTCATGCCAGCGTGGAGGCTCTATAATGAAAACCCAAGGTTTTCTGATGTAATCATCTATAATCGCATAGAGCGATAGATGACCATATGGTTGTGGACAATAGTCACACAGGTTAGGCAACGGTGGAACAATAATTAGAGTGAACATGATAATCAGTGACAATAAGAATACCTGCGCTGCATACATATCTAACTGTGTAGCAGTCGTATGTAAAAGAATTCGAGCATCCTTATGAAGAACAGTAAATTCTCTACAACCTGTAACATCTTGTAACACAACTCTGAATATGAACCTATATTTTTGAAGTAGAAAGGGATGGTTACACTAACGCAAACACAAATTTGGGAAAGCGCAACACAATATGAAACAATAGGGAATCATATATGCAAACCTATTCCGAGTTAAACTCGGGGATCGGCATGTGCAGTACTGTACATTAAGTGCGAATACATAAGTGTTAACAGTTTCGTTGCAATTAATGCAAGCGCCGTAAAGCAGCGGATGGATTTCAGCAATATATGCAAAAATCCGAAAATATCTAACATGCAGACATATAAAATATGGAAATCATGTGATACTGAGTGAATGTATGCGAGCATAAGGAACATTTGATGAATAAAAGTTTAGCTTACATTTGACGCAGAAGCATATTCATATAATCTAATCCGTCTAGCTACAAACAGTTTCTCTAGACGGCACATGCATAATGTTCTCAGACGCTTAAAATCGAAATGCTTCATCACACCTGAAGTGTCAGAGTACCTAATACATATATAGAAAGTAACACGTGTGAGGTTAGATGTATATAAGTTGTATGGAATTAGAAAATCTGAATTAATGTTACATGTTGTGTATACCATCCTTCAAAGTCGTCTGTTGCTTCAATATCTGGGTTTATCAGTAATCTACTAACGGGCAAAGTCGAAACTGATACTCCTACAATTATGTTGCAATAGTGAAAACATATTACTCAAATATACAATCAGAATAATGGAAATTAGTGAGTTCTGTGGACGTAAAGTTACCTTCATAATATCTAAGGTGCACTCTCGATGCAAAAAGTATATTCTCCTCATTCAAATGTTGCTGTATATAAGTGCCCTCATCTTCTGCAAAATCTCCCTATAAAGTCAGTCTCAATGGATGCATCTTGCACAAATGTGTCATATATGTTAATCTGTATA
>NCQT01115945.1:5759-17733 GCA_002740465.1 Stenocereus thurberi
TTCTTATGGTCACTGGTGAATGTATAGGTGTTCAAACGACCATCATGCATCACACCTCTATCAAACAACCATGGACGTCCCAAGAGGACATGACAAGCATCCATGGGCACAATATCACACCAAATTTCATCCTTGTAACTCTTGCCAATAGAAAAGCTAAGTAAACACCGAGAAGAGATTTGCAAGCCTTTACCTTGATTGAGCTATTGGATGGCATAAGGGCTTGGATGTGGTAAAATCAAATGATTTGGCTTCTCCACAAGAATCTTGGAAGCGACATTGGCATAACTTCTTCCATCTATAATGAGAGAGCAAACCTTTCCCTTCATGGTGCACCGGGTGTAGATGATGTTCTCCTTTTATTCTATGTCATTTTGGGAAGCAAGGCCAGTCAAAGCTCTTCTTATCACAAGTAGCTCTCCTTCATCATGTCCTCTTTCAACTTCTTCAAGGGCTTCGGTCATGAGAAGCTCCTTCTCTCCTTCATCATTGTCCTCCTCTAGCTCCTCACAACAAGCTTGATACTCAGCCAAAGTGACCACTCTTTTGTTGGGACACTCGAAAGCATAGTGATCAAGACCTTAGCAACAAAAACACCTCTTCTTGTCAACGGGTTTTGGAGGTTGTTTTGATGGTGTTTGTAAGGGATTGGTTGGAGAGGTTCTCGGGTTTGTGTTTAGGGTAGATTTAGGAGGGTTGTAGGAGGGCTTTTGGAATGGGTGAGGACGTGGGCTAGGCTTGGAAGCCATACCCTTGCCTTTGACTCTCTTTTGTAACTTCACTTTGTGAGCTAGGACACTAAGCTCATCCAAAGAAGTGTAAGGATGGAGTTCAACCACATGAACAATTTCTTCATTCATGCCACTTAAATATCTAATCAAAGTTTGAGACTCATCCTCCTTCAAAGCACATTTCAAAAGCAATGGCTTAAACCCTCTAGTGTATTCTTCTACACTCTTAGACCCTTGTTTGAGGTGGTGGAGTTTAAGGAAGTTATCTTGCAAGTAATGGGGAGGTAGAAACTTAGACTTAAGTTTGGACTTCATTTTCTCCCAAGTTCCTATGTTACAACATTTGACCACCAAATAGAAGCATACTTTCTAAGCTTTAAAGCAACAGGTTTTACCTTCCTTTCATCGGGGGTGTATCCTTTGTAGCCAATCCAATAACAAGTCTGGATCAAGTTGACCTTCAAACTCAGGGATGTCCACCTGAAAATCATTGTAGCTTCGGTCATAAGGCCTATGGTGCCTCCTTGATCCCCTTGCATACACATCTTCACCGAAGTCACCAAGTGAGTTGCTTTCTTCTTCTTTAGAGACATCCGAATTGGCTGGCTTACTTACACTTCTAGAATTTCTCAAGTTCCTTCTCTTTTCTTGTAACAATTGACCAAGTTCTGATTATAGGTACTTGACCTGGGCTTCCAACTCAGCCTTCTCTATCAAAGCTTGCTCAGCCACTTGCTCGAGAGTAAGGCTAGAAGATATGTAGGCTTTTGAGTGAGGAATTACTGTTTTTGGACGGGAGTAGTAGGCATGGTCGTGCTTGGAGGCACGGTCATGCTGTGCTGGGTTGCCGAAACTGGAATGGGTGTGCTTGGATGAGGCACGATCATGCCACTGTGGCACGGTGCTGCCGTTCTAAGTTTATGCCCGGACATGGCCGTGCTAAGTTTCTGCCCAGACACCACTGGGTGCTTGAAAATGGCGGATGCTTATGGGCTATTTTGTGTAATGTGTTTGGAATGTGTTTAGGGATGGAAGCTTGGTTAAGGGGGTGGCTTAAGCTTTGATACCACTTGATGTATTCTAGCCTCACTAATGCAAGAATTTGCAAAAGGGATTCAAGAATGCATACGGGTAGCAAAGAGAGAGAGGGAAACAAGGAAAACAAGAACTAGGATAAAATGTAAGTGGATTAGCAAGGGTGATTTGAATACCCACCTTGGTTCACACACTTAGGCAATCTTCTTACTTCAACTAAGTTATAGAACTTAATCACTTTGTTAGTTGATTCAGGAAGACTTGGAGACCCACTTGAGGTCACGACACTCAAGATACAACGCTAGGATTTTGGGAGAGGTAGAGAGAGTTTTCACAACTCAAGCTTTTCATTAATTCAAAGTTATCTTTACAAAATACTCTTTGGATGGTTTTAAAGGGCAACCCCACGGCTATTCTAAGCCCCAAAATGCAGCCAAGAGACAATTAGTATAGTAAGGAAGAGAGAGCATCAAATCAAGCCCACCCCCTTAGTACAAGCAAGTCTAATCCTACTTAGGCCACCTTATTAGGACTAACAATGCTCCTAAATGATGTGTCAGGTTTTCTAGGAAGAAAAATACACTAGTACAAGTCAGTTTGCAGCTAAGTATAAGAGAAAACCAAAGAAAACATCACCCTTGTACAGGCTAGCTATTAACCGTCAAAGAGGGTTTTTGTTGTCCTTTTGGCTGGGTAATAGCAGCACAAGGGGGTGCTTTCTAGATCTTCAAGGCCGGTGATTTGATAAATATTTATCTTATCTTCCATGCCCTAAAGTTTCAAAAAAGTTGGAGTTCACTTAAACTCCCTTGATTCTACGCTTCGCTGGTTTTATGCCAGTTCTGCACAATCTAAAAGAAGCTGCTGTTTGACCTCGCAAATGACCTCTAAAGTCCTTGAAACATGATTTATTTGAAAGCTAACATCTTAAACTTGAAGAGGGTGGTCTTTGCACTTAGTTATACCTTCAGTATCAGTGCTCAAAAGATTAACAAGGCTGGGCCAATTTTTAGTTGAACTGGGCATGCTGTTGTTGGGCTAAATTATGATGTTTCTAACCATGGCCTAAATTTACTTGACTACCTTGGTGTTGTTGGGCTCTTGTATGCTAGAGGAGGAGTGGTTGGAAGTGTTACTGAGATGGTCCCCACCACTAATGAAGGTGAATTATTAGTTTTGAGAAGAGTTTTAAGCAACCAAAAAGGAGTGAAAGATGAACAAATGGAGAACATATTCCATTCTCGTTATACAGTTTAAGGGAATGATTGTTCTTTGATTATTGATGGAGGAAGTTATGCAAATATAGTTTCTTTAAGCATGATTGAGAAACTAGGATTGCAAACTATGACTCATCCACACCCTTACAACATTCAATGGCTGAATAGAAGCAAGGGAATCCAAGTGAACTCACAGTGCCTAGTTTCTTTCTCCATTTGAAAGAACTATAAAGATGAACTTTGGTGTGATGTTATTCTAATGGATGCTTGTCGTATGCTTTTAGGAAGACCATGGCTGTATGGCCTAAAGGTTATACATAATGGTTACTTGAATACTTACTCCTTTACCAAGGATGGTAAGAAGATTACTCTAGCCCCTTTATCCCCATCAAAACTCCTTGGAATCAAGCCTCAAAACAAACTAAACCATTCTGT
This sequence comes from Stenocereus thurberi, assembly GCA_002740465.1. Taxonomy (NCBI): domain Eukaryota; kingdom Viridiplantae; phylum Streptophyta; class Magnoliopsida; order Caryophyllales; family Cactaceae; genus Stenocereus; species Stenocereus thurberi. Next base: position 9,178 of record NCQT01115945.1, read on the forward strand.
TTTGCTACTAACCGTTAGCTAGCCATTCTTGAAGGCCTCTCAACATGAGTTCAAAGCCTTTAATGAGTGGATTTTAAGCATTTAAGAAGAACAAGAACACCATTTACCCACTCATCCCGTAGCCAAGACATTCATACAAAACTTCTGTCATTTGTTTCCTGCGGAGATACCCATGGGTTTACCTCTTAAAAGAGATATCCAACACCATATTGATCTCATTCCTATTTCCATCCTAGCTAATAAGCTAGATTATAGGATGAATCCAAAGGATACCATGGAGATACAACGGCAAGTTGAAGAATTGTAGTCTAAGGGCTCAATCTGTGAGTCCTTAAGGCCTTGTGCCGTGCCTGCTCTTTTGGCACCTAAAAGGAATGCTGGAATGCGTATGTGTGTGGATAGTAGAGCCATTAACGAGATCACAATCAAGTATAGGTATCCCATACCTGGACTTGAAGACATACTAGATGAATTACATGGCTCTAAGGTGTTTTCAAAGATAGATCGTCGAAGTGGATACTATGAGATTCGGATTAGACAAGGTGATGAATAGAACAAAGCCTTTAAGAATAAGGGAGGGGTTTATGAATGGTTATGAAGTAAATGTCATTCCTGTACAAGTTCAAGTGAGCTAACAAATCCTTCTTAGTGCCCCCAAGCTACAACAAAGGGGACTTAGTGCATGTACTAATTTGGAGCTTCAATTCCAACCTCATCCTAAGCCTTTAAGATGTGTTACTCTCCTATTTTGGGAAGGTCAAGAGGACTTCTAAGAGGTTTAATCATGAAAATGAGTTTAAACCTACAACAAGAATAAGTTGAGCTCAAAACAGCAGCATGCTCCCAAACTGCCCAGAAGCCAGCTCACATATTTGATTTTGCAAGCTCGATTACTTAAGTTTAATTTAGTCTTGAGAGGCTGCAAATCCACTTTTTGGAACCCTTAATATGTTAGATTTAAGGACATATAAAGAGTTCTAGGTTAAGTCATTGGGTAATAAGTCAATTGGAGCCATTTTTCAGATGCTGTAGAAATTATTCTAGCTTACACATGCTGCACCTTTTGGCCTATATCTCTGAAACGGTAGCTCAAAAGTTCTTCCAACTTAGTTATATGAAATCTTACTTTCTACGCTTTCTAACAACATTTGTTTCACCAAATTTGAGTAAGAGACCTATGAGATATAGCTGTTTGAAATTGATAGTTGTAATCTGAAAAGCTGTTAATGAAAAGCATAAAGCACTTTTCAGCTTTTGTCCTTGCATTGCTTTTTGCTTTCCTCTTGCTTTATGGACATTGTATGGCTCCTTTTCCCCTCTCTTACAGCTTGTTAAAGGCTCTCATATATAAGAGAGGCCCTTAGGTTGTAAGAAATCATATTTAAATGATATGAAATAGCGCAAAGCCTTCTCTCTTAAAAATCTCATTTCTCTTTATCCTTGTTTCTAAGGTGGTGAGTTTTGAGTAGAACCTTCATAGAATTGTTAGTGGCTAAGCCATTAGGCATTTCTTGGTGGTTCTTTAGTCTTGGTGGGTGGCTTAGCCTTTAAACCAAGTCACATCTTATGTATAAGGAAAATTTGCAACTAAACTCAAGCAAGCTACATCCAGCCCATCTTGGTCACGCTCTATGTTGGTTAAGCCCTTTGGTCTTTCAAATACACCAAGCACATTTATGAGATTAATGAATCAAGTTTTTAGGTTGTACATAGTCAAAGTTGTGGTGGTTTACTTCGATGATATCTTAATCTATTCCAAGGATGAGCATCAACATCAAGACCATTTGACACAAGTTAATCCTGTCCTGAAACATGAAAAACTCTTTGGCAATCTTAAGAAATATGCCTTTTTCACTCATGAGGTAACATTCTTAGGTTACATTGTTACTGGTGGTGGAATTAAGACAGATGAACATAAGATTGAAGCTATTCGGTCATGGCCTATTCCTAAGTCCATTCATGATGTTCGAGCTTTTCATGGATTAGCTTATTTTTATAGGAGGTTTATTCGATGTTTTAGCACAATCATGGCTCCCATGACTGAAGTTATTAAAGGTATATCATCCTATTCGATGCCAAAATCTCAATCTGTCTTTGAAGAGATCAAAAGAAGACGTACACAAGCACCTATCCTTGCTTTGCCGTGTTTCAGTAAGATTTTTGACGTTGAATGTGATGCCTCTGGAGTTAGTATAGGTGGTGTTCTCACTTAAGAAGGTAAGCCATTAGGCTTCTTTAGTGAGAAACTATGTGACTCGAGAAGAAAGTACTCCACCTATGATAAGGAGTTCTATGCAATTGTAAGATGTCTAGAGCATTAGAGTCATTGTTTGATTGCAATGAGTTTATTATGCATTCTGACCATGAAGATTTGAGGTATACTCAATGCCAATGCAAGTTAAACTCATGTCATGCTAGGTGGGTTGAGTTTCTCCGGTCATTTCATTTCATAATCAAGCATAAATCTGGGAAACTTAATCAAGGTGCCGATACTCTATCACAGAGGTATCTACTTTTATTTCAATGAGATGCTTATGTACTTGGTTTTGAGCATCTAAAAGCTTTGCAGGCTAAAGATGAAGACTTTGGAGAGTTGTTTGCTCAATGTTCAAAGCACCCCAAAGGAGATTTCCTTATTCAAGAAGGGTTTCTTTTCAAGGGCACACAGATGTGTGTGCCAAGGTGTAGCACAAGAGAGCTCCTAATCAGGGAAGTTCATGGTTCTCTAGCTGGTCACTATGGTGAAAACAAGGCACTCATCATGCTAAGGGAGCACTATGACGGGCCAAGTATGGAGAAGGATGTACAAGACATTTTGAGAAGGTGTGGGGCTTGCCAAGTGGCCAAAAGTCACTCCTTACCCCATGACCTTTACATACCTTTGCCCATTCCTACTACTCCTTGGGTTGATGTAAGTATAGATTTCACTCTTGGACTGCCAAAAATCCAAAGGAACAAAGATTCAATCTTTGTTGTGGCAGATAGGTTTTCAAAAATGTCCTATTTCATTCCATGCGATAAAATTAATGATGCTACACATATCGCTGAGGTGTATTTTAGGGAGGTGGCTAGATTACATGGTATACCTAGATCAATTGTTTCTGATTGGAATACTAAGTTCCTTAGCCATTTTTGAATTACTTTGTGGAGGAAATTAGGTATAAAACTCAAGTATAGTACCACTTGCCATCCACAAACTAATGGGCAAACTGAGGTTATAAATCGAACCCTAGGAACACTTCTGAAGCAAATGTCATGCCTACACAAGTCCAAGTGAACTCACAAATCCTACTTAGTGCTCACAAGCTGCAACAAAGGGGACTTGGTCCATGTACAGATTTGGAGCTTTAATTTTAACCTCATCCTAAGCCTTTAAGATGTACTACTCCCATATTTTGGGGAGGTCAAGAGGCCGTCTAAGGGTTTTAATCATGAAAATGACGTTAAACCCACAGCAAGAATAAGTTAAGCTCTAAACAGTAGCGTGCTCCCAAACTACCCAGAATCCAGCGCACATACCCGATTTTTGCAAGCTTGATTACTCAAGCTTAATTTGGGCTTAATAGGCTGAAGATTCACTTTTTGGAACCCTTAATATGTCATCTTTAAGGACATATAAAGAGTTCTAGGTTAGTTCATTGGGTAGTAGGTCAATTGGAGCCACTTTCCAGATGTTGCAGAAACAACCGTAGCATGCACATGCTATACCTTTTGGCCCATGTCTTCCAAACGACAGCTCTAAAGCTTTGCCAACTTAATCCACCTGCAAGCTAACTTTCTAAGCTTTCTAGCAAGGTTTATTTCACCTAATTTGAGTAAGAAACCTAGGAGATATAGCAGTTTGAAATTGACAATTATAATCTGAAAAGCTACTGACAAAGAGCGTAAAGCACTTTTCAACTTTTGTACTTGCATTGCTTTTGGTTTCCTCTTGCTTTATGGATGTGTATGGCCCCTTTTCCCCTTTATTTTAGTTTGTTAAAGGCTCCCTTATATAAGGGAGGCCCATAGGTTGTACGAAATCGGTTTGAATTATATATAATAGCTTAAAGCTTTCTCTCTCAAAAATCTCATTTCTCTTTATCCTTGTTTCTAAGGTGGTGAGTCTTGAGTGGAATCTTTATAGAAGTGTTGGTGGCTAAGCCCTTAGGCATTTCTTGGTGGTTCCTTAGTCTTACCGGGTGGCTTAGCCTTTAAACCAAGTCATGTCTTATGCACAAGGGAAATTTGCAACTAAACTCAAGCAAGCTACATCCGGCTTATCTTGGTGACGCTCCATTTAGTATCAAAGCTAATCCAAGTTGGTGTTCTTGAGTTTATACCACATTTCCTTGCTTTGGTTTCATGCTTGTCATGCTTTTTTTCTTTCACCCTTCTTATGGAACCATGGTGAAGCTACACCTCTCCTTAACTTGATCCATCCCACTTTTCCTTCTCAAAATAACCTTGACCAAACACTTTCTTAGGCCCACAAACCCTTAACCTACACTTGATTTCCAAACAAAAAACCCCTCTTTTACTCCTCAAAGAACCCCACAAAACAACCTAAAATAGCCCAAACACCATCCCTCAACCAAAACTCATCCAAGGCTTCCAACCATAAAATCGTGCAAACCCCAGCCAGAACTTAGCCACGGCCTCCCCGTGCCACTAGGCATGACTTTGCCACCTCTCCCTAGTGGTAGAACACTAGCACGACCACCCCGTGTCCCTAAGCACCACCGTGCCTCTCTTCCCCAACCTGTTTTTACATCGTGCTTTCTCTAGCACGACCGTGCCCTCTTCTTCCTAAACCCTTAACCTCTTCTTTCCTCCTTTCCACTTCCACCCTGTCTAATGAAGAAAACTCCTCCACGGACTCTCCCTAACCAGCAAGGGTACCAAGAGGCATGAGTTTGGAAGAAGCTCATATCATGAGACAAGATAATGCCATCCTAGCCTTACAATAAAATGTGAGGCAAATTAGTAGGCAACTTGAGCAAATGACTATCCAATTTATGGCCTTCCAAGCAGGCCAAAGAGCTCAAGAGCCCAGTGATCATAGAGAAGAACATGACTTCTCAAATGACTCAAGTATGGGAAGCAATCCAAGAAGGGGAGGTAGCAGACATCCTATGGACAACTTTAGAGACATCAAGGTAGAACCTCCAAAGTTCAATGGCAACTTGAACTCCAATGAGTACCTTGAGTGGGTTCAAGCTATGGACTGAATTGTTGAGGCCAAGGGCTATAATGATGACAGAAGTTTCAAGGTTGCTAGCCTTAAACTCGCAAAGTATGCCTCCTTATGGTTTGAAAACATCAAGAAGCAAAGGGCTAGAGAGGGCTAGAGAAAGATTAACTCAAAGGAGAAACTTAAGACTCTCATGAACAAGAGGTTCCTTCCCGAAAGCTACAAACAAGACATCTACAATCGACTCTTCCCACTCAAGCAACACAACATGAGTGTGGATGAGTACATAAGGGAATTTGAGCAACCCCTCTTGAGGGAGGTATCCAGGAACCCAAGAACAAACTGTGGCTCAGTTTCTTAATGGGTTAAATCCCTTTATTACTAGAAAGGTGAAATACCAAACTTATTTCACCTTGGATGATGTTTTAAGGTAGCTCTCAAGGTTAAAAAGTGAAGAAAAGAGAAGAAGGTCTTCATTAGGCCTTCCCCTAAGAATCATGTGAGCTCAAAACCCCCTTTCAAACCCTTCTCTCATCCTGAACCCGAGAGCTCCTCATGAGTTGACAAGGGTAAAGCCGTGGCTCGTCCTTCTCTAAAGGAATTGCCCAAGAAGCTTGAAGGGAGAAGTGCTTCAAGTGCCAAGGATATAGTCATTTCCAATATGATTGCCCAAATCAAAGGGTCATGACCATGCAAGATGTAGAAGAAGTGGATGCTTTATTGATGGAGGCACAAGAAGAAACTCATGGAGTGGAATCGGATGACATGGAGGAAGAGTCTTCACTTGATGCCGATGAAGGTGCACTACTTGTCTTAAGGAGGTTACTACATACCTAAGGCACCCCTTATGACAAGGCTCAAAAGGAGATGATCTTCCACTCTCGGTGTACCATCCAAGATAAGGTGTGCAACTTGATCATCAATGGAGGGAGTTACACCAATGTGGCCTCCACTATTCTTATTGAGAAGCTTGGCATTCCTGCTATTCCTCATCTTAAGCCTTATTCTTTGAAGTGGCTCAATGATGATGGCGACATTAAGGTAACCAGATAAGCCCTTGTCTCCTCTTCAGTTGGAAAGAAGTATATGGATAATGTCCTTTATGATGTGGTGCCTACGAGTGCTTGTCATATTCTTTTAGGTTGACCTTGGCAATTTGATAGGCATGTCATGCATGATGGTTTCAAGAACACATATTCTTTTATAATTGTCAAGGAAAAGATTGTTTTAAACCCATTACCTCCTAACCAAGTCCACAAGGTCAAGCCCAGGGTGGGAAGTGAGAAAAAGAGAGACCTTCTCATGTTAAGTGAAACATAGGTTGAGAGGCTTTAAGCAAGGATAAGCAAGTTTTAGCTTTACTCATGCTTAAGAGAAACAAAAGTGAGGAAGTGACTCCCTTACACCCAATGCTCTGCCCCTTCATTTCCCAATGTCAAGATGTCTTTCCACAAAAATTTACCCCCGCCTCCCACCAATCCGAGGTATTGAGCACCGAACTGACCTCATTCTCGATGCCCCACTTCCTAACAAAGCAGCCTATAGATGTAACCCTCAAGAGACCAAAGAACTTCAAAGATAAGTTGATGAGTTGTTGGCTAGAAGTTATATAAGAGAGCGCATGAGTCCTTGCTCGGTTGCGGCTTTGTTAGTGCTCAAGAAAGATGGAACTTTTTACATGTGTGTGGATAGTTGGGCCATCAGCAACATTACTATCAAGTATGGGTATCCCATACCTAGGCTTGAAGACATGCTTGATGAACTCCATGACTCCTCTGTCTACTCCAAAATTGATCTAAGGAGTGGCTATCACCAAATCCGTATGAGGGAAGGTGATGAATGAAAAATAGCATTCAAGACCAAGGGAGGGCTTTCTGAGTGGTTGGTAATGCCTTTCGGCCTCTCTAATGCCCCTAGTAAATTTATAAGATTGATGAATGGGGCTTTAAGGCCTTTTCTTGGGAAATTTATGGTGGTCTACTTTGATGATATCTCATTCATTCAAAGAGCCAAGAAGATCATTTACATCACTTGGAAAAAGTATTCAAGGTTCTAAGAGCTCAAAGACTCTTTGGCAAGCTAGAGAAGTGTGAGTTTTTTGCACCCCAAGTCACCTTTTTGGGGTATGTTGTTTCTCAGGATGGAATCTCTATGGACTAAGGCAAAGTGGAACCCATCAAGTCATGGCCAACTCCCACCACCATCACCAAAGTTAGGAGTTTCCATGGCTTTGCATCTTTTCATAGGAGATTCATCAAGAGGTTTAACACCCTCACGGCTCCCATCACCGAATGCATGAAGAAAGTTCATTTGAGTGGACCAAGGCTGCCCATGATGCCTTTGAGAAACTCACATCCAAGCTAAGTGAGGCCCCAGTGCTATCCCTTCCCAACTTTGATAAACTCTTTAAGGTTGATTGTGATGCAAGTGGAGTGGATATAAGGGCTGTCCTTATGCAAGATCTATGCCCCATTGCCTATTTTAGTGAGAAGCTTATTTATTCAATGAAGGACTACTCAGCTTACGACAAGGAGTTCAATGCATTGGTGAGAACTCTAGATCATTAATCCTATTACTTCAGGTCGAAAGAATGTGCCTTTCATTCAGATCATGAGACCTTAAAGTACTTGAGTGGCCAACGTAAGCTCAATCCAAGACACACTAAATGGGTTGAGTTCTTGCAAAGCTTCCTCTTTGTGCCAAACATAAGAAGGGGAGCACTAATGTTGTGGCGGATGTGATATCAAGGCGGCATTCTCTCTTAGTCGTGATGGAAGCAAGGGTTCTAGGATTCCAATTCATCTGTGAGCTCTATCAAGAAGATGAAGATTTCAAGCACTATCTCTATGAGCAAGAAGGTCACAAGCATAGCCCCTACACTCTCCAAGAGGTCTTCTTATTCAAAGGCAACAAGTTATGCATTTCAAAGGGTCCAATCTAAAACCTTCATGTCAAGGAAGTTCATTGAGGAGGTCTAGCCGATTACTTTGGGGTCAACAAGACTATTGATATGCTCAAAGAACATTTTTATTGGCCAAGAATGGGTGGTGATGTTCATGAAGTGATTTCCAAGTGTTCTCTATGTCAAAAGGCCAAAAGTGAATTCCACCAAGGGATACACAGTCCATTACCCATGCCTAATGGTCCTTAGGAAGATGTGAGCATGGATTTTATAGTTGCCTTCCCAGAACGCAAAGGGGCAAAGATGCTATTATGGTGGTGGTGGACCGTTTCTCAAAGATGGCTCACTTCGTTGCTTATGAGAAGACTAATGATGCCTCTCACATAGCCCATCTCTACTTCAAGGAAGCTGTCAAGCTACATGGCATTCTGATGTGCCAAGCAAGGAAATGGAGAAATTAAGTCTCCAAGAACCTAAGCAA
>NCQT01115970.1:0-10788 GCA_002740465.1 Stenocereus thurberi
GCTAGATCACCAGCTTACCTGACCACAAGCAAGGATAAGCTAGAAGAGAGTTTGAGTGTACAAAGGAGCTAAGGCTCAACTTTATTCATTAAATGAGCAAAAGTCCTTTATATAATTGTAGGGTGTTTATGTACTCCCTTCTTCGTTGCTTACAATAGCGACAATTTCAAAAGGACCTAACCAAACATGGCTAAAACTGGATTCCCCAAACAGTTTACAAAAGGAAGGATGCAAATGGTAAGTGACACCTCTTTAATTGTTGATCTTAAGGACATAGGTGTCGACTTAAGGCTAAAAGCAGAACTATTCTTCTACTTGGACCTCTAGTCAAGTGCTTTGCAAGTGGATGTGTCCTTGAGAACCCAAAAACCAGTCAAAATCTCAAAGTATAGTTGGTTGTCTTCTACCTAGGTAAGGGGAATTAATTCCCTTACTTTGTTGGTTAATAGCTCCTCAAGTATGTAATTTCATAGACGTTTTTAATGGTAATTTGATAATATGTTTAAGGAACTATCAAGCCTTAAAAGGTTCAAACCAAAACTTGGAGGATTGGGTGCCAAAATAGAAGGACTTCCAAAACCGTGCAAAACTGGATAGTTTTGCACCCTTAACTTGCATTGTTGATTTGAGGGAGAAAATGGATTCCAAATCACTTACAACTTCTTTTATTGGACAGAGAACATCTTGAGCTTTAATCTAGACCTCTTGTGTCCTTGGTAAAGCTTTTATAGGTTTAAGAAATTAGGTGTACAAAACCGGGTTTATGCACATGTTTGAATCCGGGCAGGGCAGAACTTTGGCAAAGCAGAGCTTGGATAATTTCTTAGACTTTGGTGCTTGAACTTGGACTTATTAGATTGTTTTGGAGGCCGAATGACTATGACAAGGAGGGACCTCCATCAATTAGGGTACCTATTCTCAAAATAGAATTAAAAGACCGCATATTATGTGATAACTATTTTAAGGGATAATTCACTGTTCTTATTTACATCAATCACCCTAAACTTCTTGTGTTTGCATGTTGTATGCCAATCCTAACAAACCTATGTTCAAAATTTTATATTTTTGCATGTAGTGCCAGTTGCTTTGGCATTGTAGAAGACATATTTAACTGATATCAGAACCATGTAAGAAAAATATTTTAAAGATAATTTAGTTAATTAGTTAGTTTAAATTGACACGTTATGCTGTGTCTCCGAAGGAGGCACAAGGCACTCTAAAGATTACAAGTAAAAAAAATATATATTCTCTAAGCACTTTGATTGTATGACTTATTTTAATAAATAGTACTAAATATAGGTTGGCCTATAAAACTCTATATTTGATCTCTCTCCAGAACTTGTTCCATTTTAGAAGGACCTAAAATGATAAACATAAAATAGTAACCAAACAAGCCTAGTAAAATATGACATTACACAGTAAAAATAATTTGGAACTTAGTTAAATTCATTTCATTTTACAAACACGCTAAAACATTTGCTCCTTTTGTTATCTTTGGTGGCATCAACATTATTAGATTGGCATCGTATCAATATAACATTTAACAATAAGAGACGAAATCTCCATTACGATCATTAAACGTATATGTGCATGCTTGGACTGATTGGGAAGCCCAAACTTCGATGATCAATGTACCACAGAATAGTAAGATTGTCCACAGTTAGTATGACAAAACAATAAAGAGTGATTATTTAATGTTACACTTTATTAGCCACATTGATCCATGAAAAGCTCATCAGTATAAGGGCATAACTATCATACTATACCTTGTAAATGATAACAAGTTTTAAATGGGATGATAATCTAAACCGTCTTGGGGTCCTATTTTTAGCAATATAAAATTAGCTAGGTACTATATATATGCAATTTGACAACTTCCTAGTATTAGCTACTAATCCCATACCCTTAAGAGTTCCTAACCTCTTAACATCATTAAAAAAAACTTAATCACTTAGGCATATGCTTATTTATTAGAATTGAACAACCATTATCAATCAAGGAAGCTCAGCCATTATCTATGATAATGCAATGCTTCTGTTTCTCTTCTTAGTAAAGCCTACTACGTACCAATATAATTTCCTACTAAGATCACTTAGACTCCAAAAATTCCTTATGGTTAATTATACAACATGTATCCATTATCCATGACACCCATCATGCATACCTATGCGATGCTAAAACCATAACTCATGTAAAGAGGTTTCATCTAGTTCATACTTATAAGTATCGACATCAAAGGTTTCCAACTGGGTGTGAAGGAATTGTTTATTGATCGATATTCAAGTAATAACCACAAGTGTACTAGTAATGGTGACAACGCAAATTTAGTAAGGAGATTTATATTTTTATGAGGGAAAAGAGTGTTACTTGAGAGTTGGTTTGAAGTGAAGAAGAGGGACAAGGACTATTTATAGAGGGTTTTTGATGCTAGATTAGCCACCTTCATAAGGCACAAAGGTTTAGGAATGGTTAGGTGAATGTACTTGATTAATGACAATATTTCCCAATGTGCTATTGTGAGTGCAGATGGTGATGATGGCTAATAGAAATGATGATCATGCTGATGATGAATCCTTTTTTTTTATGGGTTACTAGATCCTTCCCCCCCGAAAGAAAGTTTTATCCCCAAAACTTCCTAGTGACAATTACCTTTTCTAAAAAAATGAGGGTATTTTAGTCTTATACCATCTTTCATTTCTCATGTAGCCTTAGAAGTATTTTGGTTAGCCCAAAGAATTTAACAAGTGGAATGACCTTGCTACGAAGCTTTTTTTCTCGATGATCGAGGATTTTTATTGGTTTCGCGACATATATTAAGTCTCGGTTGAGCTCAATAGGTGTATGGGAAATGACATGAATAGGATCAAGGATGTACTTGAAAGACATTATGGACATTGGAAAGTTCTGCAGGAAAGCTATTCCATATGCAATCTTGTTGATCTTATCTATAATAACTTAAGGTCCTATGAATCTCGAGCTCAAATTTCCATTTTAGTTAAATCTTTTGAAACCCTTGGCGGGCAACACCTTAAGAAAGATTTTATCTCCTACTTTAAATTCTAAGGGTTGCCCCTTCTGATTATGATAACTTTCTACCTACTTTGAGCCATCCTAATTGAAGTTTGAAATAACCAAATCTTGTCAGTGGTTTCTTGTATGATTTCACGCCCAATTACCAAAGCTTCGTCATTATCGCTCCAACATAAAGGTGTTCAACACCTCCTCCCATATAAGGCTTCAAAAGGTGTCATCCCTATAGTAGCTTGATAGCAGTTATTATATGAGAATTCCACCAACGGTAGCCACTCAAACCCTGATCCTTGGAAGTCTAAAGCACATGCTCATAGCATGTCTTCAAGAATTTGGTTAACTCTTTTAGTTTGACGATCCATCTCAGGGTGATATGAAGAGTTGAGTTTAAGTTTCTCCCAAATGCCTTTTGTAATTCTTATCAAAATTGAGATAACAACTTAGAATCTCTATCGAAGACAATGTTGCTTGGTACACTACGTAATGAGACCACCTCTTTAATACACAAGCGTGCTAGTCTCTCAGCTCCCTAATTCCCTCTGATAGCAAGGAAATGGACTGACTTGGTAAGTCTGTCAATGATGACCTATATAGCATCCATCTTCCTTATAGTGGTTGGCAACCCCATCACAAAATCCATGGAGATGGAATCCGATTTCCATGTAGGTGCATGGAGTGACTACAATTCCCCTATACGACAACAATGTCCAGTTAAAATGTTCAATAATGAGAGGTGTAATATGCTACCTTTTTCTTTATATTATTGCATCAAACGTTTTGATGAAGGTCTTCATACATCTTATTATTGCTTGGGTGAATTGAATAAGGCATGTTGTGAACCTCAGTCATGATCTTCTCATTGAGTTTCTTATAGTCTGGCTTAGATATGCGACCTTGAAAGCTAAATATTCAAACTTCTCAAACCATAAAATAGGGACATTTTCCCTAAGAGATATTATACTTCAGCCTATCAAAACAAAGATCAGCTATTTGTGCCTCCTGGATCTCATCTAATAGGTGCTGATGTACTTCTATATTCATAAGACACACTCCTTTTCCCTGGAAGACAATCCCAAATTTAAGTTTTTGGAAGTGATTTTGTATGGCAGGCTGATTCACCACGATTGCATTAAGAGTATGATTGGTCTTTCAACTACGGGCATCAATCACCACATTAGCTTCACTAATTGAATGTTGAGATCATAATCTTTTATGAATTCTAACCATCATCATTGCCTCATATTAAGCTCTTTTTAGGTTAAGAAGTATATAAGACTATTATGGCTGTAAAAATTGAACATGAGGCACCGAACAAATAATGCCTCCAAATTTTAAGGGCGAAGAGAACTATAGCTAGTTCAAGGTCATAGGTAGGATAACTCTTCTCATAAGATTTGAGTTGGTGGGAAGCATAGGCTATGACCTTGTCATTTTGCATGAGGATGCAACCAAGACCATGTTTAGGGGCAATGCTATAGATAGAAAGCTCCCCAGTCCTAGAAGGAAGAGCGAGAACAGGGGCGGAGATGAGATAGTCCTTGACAGTTTGAAAAGCTCCTTTGCATTTAGATGTCCATTCAAATTTTGAGGCTTTTTTTCATAAGGATAGTAAGAGATAGGGCTATTTCTGAAAAATTCTCCAAAATTTTTTGAAATATAGAGCTGAGCCCAAGAAGCTTCAAACCTTCGTAACATTAATCAGTCTAGGTCAATTTGCTATAGCCTCTACTTTTTATAGGTCCACCCTGATTCCATCACTAGAGATTAGGTGCCCTAAAAATGTAACTTCTTTAAGCCAAAATTCATACTTTTTTAACTTTCCATATAATTTATGCTCCCTTAATGTCTGTAAAATAATCGTTAAGTGCTCTTCATGCTCTTCCTTGGTCCATGAATAAACTAATATATCATCGATAAAGACCATAAAAAACTTATCAAGATATGATTTCAAAACTAGGTTCATGAGATTAGGAAGGATGCTGGGGCATTTGTGAGTCCAAAAAGTATTACAACAAATTTGTAGTCCCCATATCTAGTGCTGAAAGCATTTTTTGATATAACCCGAAGTTGATGGTACCCAAAATCTTAGTTTTATAAAGCAAGGCGCGGTCCTAAAGGACGAGTCGCAAGGCACGAGACAAAGGCACATGCATCATGGATGTGAAGCACACTTCTATACAAAAATTTTTAAAAGTCTTTTGCATTTAGCAAGGTAGATTTTGTAGAAACAAGGTAGATAAATACATTAAAAAATGGTTAGACATCAATATAACTAATAACTTTGCAAATGATCTTAACATATATGATTTTATCATTGTAATTCCCTAATACACACACTTACTATACAAGTATAACTTACCTTTTAGCTCCGAAGGAGAGAAAAGAAGAAAAAACAAAGGTAAAGGCAACGCTAAGAAAAAAAGAAATAAGGAAAGATATAGGCTAGCATCCTTGAGGCACACCTCGTCCCCTCCAAGGCGCAGACATAGTAGCCTTCCACTGAGGTGCACCTAAGCATGCCTTAGGCGGGCTTTTTTTAAACTAAGCCTAGAGAGAAGGTCAATTTGGAGAAAATTGTGGCTCCTTGGAGTTCGTGAAATAGGTCATCTGTACGGGGCAACGGATTCTTATTCTTAATGGTGATTTTGTTCAACTCCTGATAATCTCTATATAAACGCATACTACCATCTTTGTTTTTTACAAACAACATTAGGCTCCCAAAGGTGAGACACTTAGTCTAATAAAACATTTATCTAATAATTCCTCTAATTGAACCTTCAACTTCCTTAACTCTACGGGGCCCATTTGGTAAGGTGACTTAGATATAGGGTGGCTTTAGATATTAGATGAATTTCAAAGTCAATTTCTCATCAAGGTGGAAGGCTTGGTAGGTCATCAGCAAAGACATCGGGAAATTCAGATATAATGGGGCCGCTTTGAATATCATGCTTAGTTTTTGGTTTAACCTCATCACTGTATAAGTACTTTGTGCACCCTTTCCTAAGTAAACTTCGAGCTTTCATGGTAGAAATGACCCTAAAATCATCGTTGTTTTGTTCTCCTTTGAAATACACCTTACCTCCATGTTGACTCCTCAAAGAAATCATTTGATTTCCGCAATCAATCTTAGCTTGGTGTACTAATAAGCACTCCAACCCTAACATGAGGTCAAAATCAAAGAGGATAAATTGAATAAGATATGCCATGAACATTTCACCTCATGTCAATGAGGGGCATTTTTGTTACATATGTCGACATATGATAGTCTCTCCAGTGGGAAGGCCAATGGACAAGTTTGCATGTACTTTATGACACAACAATTCTAACAAGAAGCTATGGATACAGAAATGCAGAAATGAGTTACCCTAGAGTCAAATAAAGCATACAAGGGTTGACTATTCAAAAAGAGGGTACCAATGGTTATTATTCTGAATTTTGATGCTCCCTTTTTGGTTATGACATGAACTTTCCAAGCATTTTTAACCTTCCCTTGAGAATAAGATGGTTTGTTCCCAGTTGATATTACCCCATTAGATCCTTCCTTCTTATGCCTCTTCAGATAGTCCTTAGCCTTATGGTTTAGACTAGCACAGTACTAACATAAGTTTGTACATACTGTACAATCCTCAATAGCATGATTTAGGTGATTGCACCTCTTGCAAGGTCTCTTACCTCTTATAGAGTCCTTCTTGTTCAACTGCTACTGCTTAGTGGAGCTTTGCCCCCAAATTGGACCTTTTACTAGAATCATCATTGAAATGATGACCTTTCGAATCCCAATTTCTTTTCAATTCTGTACGATCACCAGATCTTTTGGTAGCTTTAGTTAGATTGTTTACTCTTTTTACGTTAGCTGCCTGATCATATAATTCTTGATAGGTGGTTATGTGATGACCATGTAATTGCTAGTGAATTCCAGGGTTACACCCTCTCTCAAATTGGTCCTTTTTCATTTTATTATTTATAACATAATCAGTGACAAATCTTGACAACTCCTGGAATTTTTATATCTTGCCTTATTGAGGGTTAATGAATTCATCTTCTTTTTGATGACATAAGACATTGGGTAGAACTTTTGCATGCACAAGGTTTGAAAGGAGTCCCACTTAAAGCCGGGCTCATTATGTTTTTCTCTCATGGTACCCCTACCAAGCATTAGCCTTACCACTTAAGTATTGGCTACTAGTGCTGAACTGTCACTCAGCAAGAACTTCCACAACATATAACATTTTTTTCATGTTTCTGATCAAGTTCTCAAGTTCACCTAGGTAAGCCTTACCATCATAGTCACTAGGTTTTCTTACTGCTACCGTATCAATATGCCTTCCACAATCTGGTTCAGGCTAGCTGTTGATATTAAGCTTTTTTAATCAATTCATGAAGTAATGGTGCCACCACCTTATTAGGAAGAACGTAAGCTCCTGAGCTTGAAGATGACTTGTTGGGAGCTTCAGTTATGATGGTTGCTTCTAGATTATTCCAACATCCTGATTTAATATTTAATTTAACACATACTTTAGTAGTTTATCTATTGTAAAAAATTAATAAGAAGAACTGTATTATGGACAAAGATAGAATTTTCATCCCCTTAATAAATTTCAATGCAATACGAGTCTCAAGATTATTAACTAATGGAACCATCTTATCTTTTTAGCATACTTTAAGATCCCTACCACTTTTATAGATGATCCCCTACACTAGATTGATATGATCTAAGGACCTTGATGGGGTGCCTGGGGTGTACTAAACACTAAATCTTAGTTCATCTTCAGCTTCCCTTTCTATCTCTGGGCCAATAGGCGTATAGATCTTGGACATTCTATCCTAATTAATCTAAGGTGTCCCCAAAGAGAAGTCCCTTTGCCATAGTTTCAAATAGTCCTCTTTCAGTAAAATGTTCACCAAATAGAGTTACACTTCCCCCACTCCCATAGGCTACTATCTTTTCATATTTCCTCTTGAAGTAAGCCCAAGGTTCAAAATCAAGAAGAGAATCAAGTAGAAGTTTAGCTTGTAGATATGAACTTTGATATTTGGTGGCCCCTTGAGTCAACTCTACATGTATCCATTATTGAACCCTCTTTAAGTAGGTGTTTATAGTTGTGCCACTGTCGAACCCTCTTTAAGTAGGTGTTTATAGTTGTGCTAGATATCCACTTTAATCAATTGGGGTATACACGATGGAACCTTTGGATATTTGCCATTAATCTAAGACTGAAAACACATAAACAAATCTTTAACAATATGTGTGAAGATAATCATATTTTACATAATGGCCTCACTCATTACTTAAGTCTATATTCTTCTACTTCTTCTTCTTCTTCTTCTTCTTCTTCTTAACCCATGCCCTGACAGCAACTGTAATGTCCTAACCCCTCCCGACTCGCAAGGCCTAGGAATGACTGTAAGGATTATTGACTGGCCCCATAAATCATCACAAGCCTTTTTATCGATGCTCACATGCTGTCTAGGAAACTTTCTAGGGGGTCACCTGTCATAAGATTTCTCCACAACAAACACGCTTAACTGTAGAGTTCTTAAGATTGGGCTTCTCGAACAAGGAAGTTATGCCTTTGGTGATATAAATAGTCACTTCAAATCCTTTAAGCCACATAACATGTACCAATGTTCTCAACATATGATAGTTAGGGATGCTAAGTAATCACAGTAAGAGTAGTTAAGATATAATTGTCAATATATATTAAGAAACTCATATGCAGCTAATAAGATCCTAAAAAGAAGGTATAGCTATACCACAAGTGTACAGTTGTCAATCATAGCATTGAACGATAGGTTCCACAGGGATAGGGTCGAATTCAGACTAGTATAATAACTAGTAATCCATAATAACTTATTTGAAACCAATAAATATGAAAACAAAAATCACTAAACATGCATAAATTGAATCTAACTAAAAATGATTGCATGTAAAAACTGAACAACTACGAATTGGCAAATTACCAAAATGAATAAGAAAGTAGTAAATTTTAATCAAGAGAAGCAGGGGGTGGGGAGGGGCAGAGAAAGAGTAGGGATGTTCAAAAATATCCGTAACCAATAACCCGAACTGAAAACCTGCTACCCGATCCAAAATCTCGGATACCCAAATTAAAATATTTGGTTTGGGTACCCGAACTAATATTTTTTTCGATTATTGGTTCAGGTACAGTTTGGGCATTTTGAAGATTTGAGTACCCGAAAATTCGAAACTTTTTTTTAAAAACTTTTTCGAAACCTTTTTTATTTCATCCCTTCCTTAAAGACTTTGTAAGTCAAGTATTTCCAAACCCAAAGAAGACAAGTACTTTGATTTCGTTACATTGTTTTATTTGAATGCGTTGGGCAAGAGTCTGATGTTAGCAAGCTTATGCCTTATAGAAGTGTGGATTAATTGAAATATGAATGGTGATAAGACATCCGGTGATATTGTTGTATTGTGTAATAATTTAAAGTGCAACTTGGTGCAATACTACAATGTTTTATAATATAAATAGAAATAACTATATTATGGATACAACAAAATTAGTAGGCAAATTAGGGAAAAACACTTTAGAAAATATGGGTTACTGAATGTTTCGGTTCGGATACGGTTCACCATTTTGCCGACTTGAAATTTCGGGTACCCGAACTGAAATCTCCTTTGGTTCGGGTACCCGAACCATGAACACACCTAAGAGAGAGAGAGAGAAAGAGAGAGAGTGAGAGAGAAGAGATTACCAAAGATTGATGTATACATTGAAAGAAAAAATTAAAAGATGAATTGAATTGATTAATAAAAGCTCCAACTTGAGCTAAACCTAAATACTAGTGGTACTAAGTTTGTTGTTCTCCACTCATTGATCATTATTAGAAAGGTTACCATAATAGGGAAATTGCTTGATGTGTAATTGATTTCCAATTCTTCACTTAGCTTCAATTTTTCAAAATTTGCACAAATTAGTCTTGGACACTAAGCTGATGACCTCAATATTCCGTTAAATCACTATTCCCTATGCAAACACACAAAACCAAATAAAATTCAAGAAAACTTTTATCAAAAATAAAGTAATTAGGAAATACTTAAATGGTTACTTTTGGTGCCCAAACAAATGCCTCCACATCAAGATTTCACTTGCCCTCGAGTAAAACAAACGAGAAAAAAACTATCCGCAACATCAAATTAACTAGTGTAGGATTCACGGTTGCACTTTGCATGTGCAACAAATCCTTTAAAATGATAGATTTCCCCTAGTAAGCGAATACAATCTCGTGAGTATTTGCAAGACATACACACACAAAATCTTAAAAAAGAAAAAGAGAGAAACAAATAAAAATAGAAAATCTTTGTTGTTTTCAATTTTGAGAATACGCTCAAGTATACAACAAAGGAAAACTATACACACTCAACAAAAATATCACCCTTGCAAACCTAATATCAGATTATACACAAGCGTAATGTACACATCAAAACTCTTGGTGCCCACTAATGAGATTCAAACATGAGCTTTCAGCACTACAACTCATAACAACAATGAATGTGTTCGAGTGCTCAGCAAGTGTACCATCACCCTAAGAGTTAGGCTAGCTAGAGTCCGATGCAATCGCACTTGACTAACATTAACTATTTTATTAATTTAATGAACTAAAAAGCAAGCTGTCCTGGTAGCAATATTGCATCAGCAGGTAGGATTGCTCATGCATGCCTTAAGAAGATAGTTGTCATTTGCGAACGCTAAGACTCTTTCTCCTGCTTTTTTTTACAGATTTATTTTTTCTTTT